>JAGXJF010003528.1:0-185428 GCA_019208055.1 Stipa capillata
CCCTACATTACATATGTTGTACACGGATCCCATGCATCATGTTGGTGTTGGCGACAGCCGGCCAGAGATAGGTGGTTTAGTGGTTGAGTTGGGCAGACGAGGGGACGAGGGGGACACGTGGTGGAGGGGTATCGGTGAGATAGGTGGTTTAGTGGTTGAGTTGGGCAGACGAGGGGACGAGGGGGACACGTGGTGGAGGGGTATCGGTTGCTTTCCTCTCTTAGAATGCACCTCGTATTTTTACTCTCGAAATATTCTCCACAAGTGATATGACTTTATTCTTGAAAATAGTGGACGGGGGGATAGTCACACGGGAGGGATTTGACTTTATTCTAATCGTTTGAATGTTTTACGAAGCGCGACATGAGCTAAGAAGTCAAGATCCTGATATGGTAGAACTCGGCGGCAAGGCCCGTTAAATCCCCGCAAAAGCTGGCGTTCTCTCTCTTTGGCCTGTCGGACTTATGAACAGCTACATGCTTCTATACCGTGAGCTAACATCAAAGGCAAACCAGCACGCTATGCTCGGCAAAGAAAAATACAGTGGAAACCAGGTTAGACAAGGATTGCATCTTTCATGAATGCACAGAATATACGCGTACGCCCATGGTATCATGTGACCCAACATGCATATTGCGCACCTCAGCCGGTACATTTGTTAGCCAATACCATGCGAAACAATGACTGGTACCAAGTCCTAATCTGACCCGGCTAAGATATAACAGAATCAGTGAATCGATCCAAGAATTGTTCAAGCAAAAACCTGACCAAGCACAATACTAGTTCTGCTAGCGAACTGAAAGAACAGCTTTTCCGTTCAATAATTGGATTAGTCCGGCGTCTTGAAGAAACGAAGATCGCAAAGAAAGGTGATTGCTTCACTTAACAGAACCAAAAACATAAGCCCAACTTGACAAGTAATGTTTACCATGGTCAAACCTACCAACATACTAGTTGTTGCCACCGCATAACTAAGTGTATGATTGCGCTCAAATACGTTTGCTGCAATCTGCTCAGCGAAATCGTCTTCTTCCATGCTAAGAATGGGTAGTCGCCTCTCACAAGAGATATCAGAATCAAGCAAAGATTCATCACGACACAACACAAGAACAAATATTAAGAATCTACTGCTAGTGATACTAGTAAGGGCCTGTTTGGTTGAGCTGTGGCTGTTGACAAAACTGTTGTTGGCTGGCTGTCTGGAAAAGCTGCTGTAGCTGTGGGAAAGTGAACATATGGCTTTTGATTTATCCAAACTATTTATAGCATTTTAGAAAATGAGTACAAAAGTTTTAGCACATTGCAAAAAACTAGCAGAAGACAGCTTTTCCAAACAGCTGAATTTGCACTACAAAGTCCACAGCTACCATTGGCAAAAGCTATTGAAAAGTTAGCCATTTGATTGGGCTAAAAAGCTGCTGAAAAGCCCAATCAAACATTCCTAACAGTGTGCACAAAGACAAGATTATTTTGCTTTCTATAGCGATACTTAGTACGATCTTTTTTTTTGCGGGGAAGGATTGGTACGATCCTAACAGTGGATGAAACAGTAAAATAAAAAAGGGGAAGAAGCAGAGATGACCTCTCCGGCGCGCCCTCTGCAAACGACTGTCGCGCGAGCTTCGCCACGCACCCTTCGCGCCGAACACCACGCAGTCTCTCTGTCCTTCGCAAGCTCCGCCGCCCTTCATATCGACGGTGGAGCAAGCTATGCCATGTTCCCTCCGTGTCGACCGCGCGCAAGCTCTACAGCCCGCCGTCTCCGCGCTCTAATTCTACCTCCGGTCAGGGCGTACATAGCCAGCATGTCTCCTACAGCACGAACGAACCAAGCGGTGCTTCGCCTCGACCACCCCCGCACACAGCGCACCATTTCCGTACCATGTCTTCGACAGTCCATGCAAATCAGAACTATTCAAGCATTTCCACAAACATGCCCAAAGACGCAGGTAATGCCAAAGAACCAACCAGTTTCCTCGTGCCATACATGCACGAGCTCAATGCATGATACACTGAGGCACGAACCAGTCAATCACAGATCCATGCACGCGTCTCGGTCTCACCTAGATCGAGCGCGCTTCTTCGCCCACCCCTCGCTGGGGTAGCTAGCTTCCTTGTCCACACTGAGATAGTAGGAGCTCGAGCTCTCCGCCACGGGCGGCGCTTCACCGCGACTAGCGCCCGGACTGTGCAGCAGAGTCGCCACGCTGTCTACGCGCCTCCGCATGCCCGCGCACTGACCCGCGGTACTTGCGCAGTCCATGATCGGCTGCTGCGACGAGCATCAGAGCTCTGCCTTCTAATGGCATGGATGAAGTGAAAAAACAGAGCGCCAGGGAGCATGTTCAAATTAAGATCCGGCCATGTTTGGATTATTGGCTCACAGATGCGGCACCTGCTCCATGCATCGCCCTCGTAAGTCTGCCCACCGAGGGCTCGCCGCTGTTCCCCGGTGCCTTCCCTGCTCCGTCGGTGCCGCTCAATGAGCACGAGCTGCCGCACCACGCGCACCGAACCAGCACGCACCGAAGCTTCGTGACAATCTCTCCCCCGGCTTCTCAAACGACGGCAGATACCCCTTTACCGCTCGGCTTAAGCCAGCAGGCCCGCGCGTTGGTGGTCTCCAGACCAACGAGAATCAGGCCCAGCAACTGCACCATCTCCATCTGGAGCCGTGAGCCCACATACATGGCTATCCTTTGTATTTGGATTTGACTCGTGCCAATTGGTATTGGGGAATGAGTCCACATCGTCAGTCGGGCCGAGGGGGATCTTTTCTCAAAAAGAAGAAGAAAGAACAGAAATTAGCTGCAAAGACTACCGCAGGTTGAGCACAATCAAATTTCGTCATATCCTTTGAGATAAGCAAAACTTCACTCGGTCCATGGCATATGATAAATTCCTGTTTTCTTTATAATGAAGTTACCTCTGTTCAAAAAGAGATCGTCAACTTTCTTCTATGACCTACGATTACTACCTTGCACTCGCAAGTTAAGGAGGCTACTGTAACTTAGCATTGACAATGGGCTCGCTAAAAATATCAGCACCACAGGAAGTTAAGAAAGGACGGAAGAAAATAAAGGATTAAAAGAGAAGTTAAACCTCAAAATCAAGATAAGCCTATGTTCAAAAAAACACACAGAGAGAACGCAGCCCACAAAGCCCATTTGGTTCATCATAAGTAATGGACTAAAGCGTCTCTACTCATACTTCTAATCTATTGACCAACAATAACAATTCTATTCCTACCTCTCTCGTCCCACCAAGGACATAGAAGTCATTTGTTCCCTCTTTTAGACTACAAAAAACACCTCATGGATTATTCGAAAAAAAGAAACTCATCTTATTTGATGTAAGAGCTCTCATCTTTCCTATATGTGGTAACTTTTTCTCAGAAGCTCTCTTTTGTGTCCGTCAGCTAATCCCTCGGCTTGAGCGAACCTTGGTTGCCTGATGAACCCTAACAATAACATTGTCCAAGCACCTCCTCGTGTTCAACGGGCAGCCGGACACGGTTGCGCATCGTGGACATTGGCTGCTCCACGGCGACAGCTTCAACGGCTAATACCTATCCTGCTCGTCTCCCCTGCCACATAACGCAAGATTCGCTGAAAGATTCCTTCGGCACCAAACTTAAATATGGAAAGGTTAGGCTGAAAAAGTTATACGCATGCAGATGTAAACAAGAAGTCTAACAATTCAAGATTCCTCCTCACTATCTGAGACTGATTGCGGCTGAAAAAGTTATACGCATGCAGATGTAAACAAGAAGTCTGACAATTCAAGATTCCTCCTCACTATCTGAGACTAATTGCGGCGTTCACCGGTCTAATTCTAGGTACTGCTGCTAAACGCAGCCGGTGGGTTACATGATAACACGTCGCTTCGTTCATGGAAGGAAATGACTATACATCCTATAAAAGTTTTACTTTGATTTTGTTTTGTCCTATGATGAAAGCGTTGCGTCGCGTTCATATCAAGTGCGCATGTCGCTCTAAAATGCCACATACGAGAGAGGCTCTTTCTGGTTATATTCGTCCTATGAAAATTAGCTGGGCGCGCCATCAATAGTACGTTCAACAAAATTCTAGCAACAAAAGGCAGGATGTATGTACGCACAGAGACCCGATCCTAGCTTTCACGTGGTAAATGAACCCCACACTTTCCCATTCACACCCTCCGCATCAACGGAGAAGAAGAGTCGCATTCGGATCGGGCACAAAAACGTTAGCATCTCATAGTTCACGAAACTAGACATGATACTTGCTACTACTTGTGTTCTACTTCTGGTGTCTATCCTGTTTTCGCCACGGTTACATCCCGAAATCCTGAGGCTGCACAGGACTATAGCTGGGAGCCGGGCCGGGCTTTTTTGGGCCAGCCCGAGGCCCGGCCGGCACGGCACGGCCCAGAGCCCGGCACGGCACGGAGCAAAACGGGCCGGGCCAGCCCGACACGAACAGCCGGGCCTGAAACCTCGGCCCAGCGGGCGGCACGGCACGGCACGGCCACCTGGGCCGTGCTCGGGCCGGCCCGGCACGAAGTAGGCTCGGGCGGCACGGCGGCACGGCGGCCCGGGCGGTCGGCCTGCGTGGCGCACTGGTCGGCCTGCGCGGCGGTGAGCGCGGGGGCGAGAGCCGGAGAGCGGGGCGACGTGGCGGGACCGCGCGATGGAGATGGGGGCCGGCCGCGTGGCAGGGAGAGAGAGGGGGGGCGAGCGGGGGGGCCGGACGGCACGCGGCGCCGCGGGGGTAAAGCAGGGGGGGGGACCGGCCGACCGGGGCTGAGGTGGCGCATGCCACGCGGCGGGCGCACGGGCGTACAGGGGGCGCGGGCGCACGGGCGTACAGGGGGCGCGCCGCGCGCGGGTGGGCGTTTGGGCGGGAACCGGAGGGAGGTGATGGCAGATGGGACGGGGGCCACGGGGTGGCCTGTGCGCGGGCCGCGGGGTGAAAAAGTTAAAGAAAAAAGAAAAAGAACGGTCGGGAGAGACCGAGAGAGAGATGGGACGGGCCGACGGGGTCACGGCAGTAGAGAGAGAGAGAGAGAGAGAGGGAGAGTAACAGTACAAGCTATTACATGTGAGTAAGGAGATTAAGAATGAGAGGGGTGCATAAGCTCAGTCATTTATTCTTTTCTGCTTTAAAAATGCTTTCCTTGAAGTCAGAAGCTATAAGAATATTCCATGACCACTCAATCTAAATTTCATAAATAGCTTCTGAGATTGTTTTTGTTTTTCCAGTTCCCCTTGTCCTATGTATTGTCCTTCCAAAATGTTAGATGTGCCACATGATTATATAAATGTGGCTTCATTTGCTTGCTAGTGTCTATTTGAATTTCACCGTGTCCGTCTCTAAAAACTTTGATTCCTTGCCTTATTTGTATCCAGGAGACAGATCAGTTAGAGTATTTGATCCCAGAGAAGACCTCTCTGCGACATCATTTGCAATGCCCTGATTCGACGTTTGTTGATTTTCTATCATATCTGCTGCTAGCTAAGAGAGAGAAAGAGATGCTGCTAGCTATGAGAGAGAGAGAGATGCTGCTAGCTATGAAAGAGCTTTTAAAACCTCTTTAGCAGCTGACTAGATGCATGGCCAGTAAAAGTGCCTTTGGACTCACGGGGCGCGCGGGTGAAAAAATAGGAGGGCTAAGAAAAAAAAAGAGAGTAAAGATGGCAGCACAAAAAATGAGTCTATATAAGAAGGCCATCCCTCTCGTTATTTTCAGCGAACACAGAGAGGAAAGAGGTAATTTTCTCATTATGTTCTCTCGTGGAAAGAAGAAGAAAGCGGAGGTGGCACGGCAACGCCGTCCTCCTATTCCTCCTACGGCGTCACAACGGGGTCGATCCTCGCTATCCGGCATGACGCCGCCGCACCATGTTCCTCTAGTGGGGGACGATGAGGTCGATCCTCGCCTACTCTCCCCCAGTATGGGAGACTACGGCATGGAAGACCAGCACATGGACGGTCATCAGGGCTATGAAGACGCCGGAGCTGGGGAAAGCCCACCGCATGCTGCCCCTAGCTCCGTACATAGCTCCATGCCTACAATTGCGACCGAAGACGTCGGTGGCTCCTCGAGGAGTTCGAAGGCGGCATGCTGGGCCCACATGACGAGGATGGTTGCAATGCAAGACGGTGTACGATTAGTAAGTGCGACATGCAATTATTGTCATAAAGAATTTACTGCAGGTTCGGCTAATGGGACGGGGCATCTCAACCGGCACGTCAAGAAATGCCTACAAAAATTGGGGCAGACCCAAGGAGGAGGCATACAGACCCAGCTGAGCTACGCGGCTGACGGTTCTGTAAGTAATTGGTTCTACCAACCCCAAGTAGCTAGAGACGAAATAGCACGTTATATAGTATCGGAAGATTTGCCTATTAGGATGGGGGAGAGCGATAATTTTGAGCGAATGATACAACGGGGCTTTTGTCCACAGTATCTGCATTCCAGTAGACGAACAACCAAAAATGACATTATAGCGATCTACAATAAGGAGCTAACGGCACTAAAAAAAACTTTCGAAAGTGTTAGCTTTTCTTTTGCATTAACTTCTGATATTTGGACTTCCTCTCATCAGAGAACTTCGTACCTTAGTATTGTTGCCCACTATATAGATGGTGAATGTAATTTAAATAAGAGGGTAATCGGGTTTAAGTTAATCGACGAGGCACACACCGGTGAGGCCATTGCTGAGCACATTTTAAAGGTAATTACTGAATTTAATATTCAAGATAAGATGTTTTCTATTACCCTTGATAATGCTTCGTCGAATACGAAGGCTATGGAAATCCTCACCCCCCACCTGCGGTCATACATTGGTGGATATGTTGTCCACCAGAGGTGCGTTTGTCACATCATCAATCTTGTTGTGCAAGATGGTATGCAGGTAATCGGGTTATATTTGAACAATATACGTGCCGCTATTCGTTATCTCTCAAGTTCTACAGTAGTGTCAGGGAACTTCAAGAAGTATTGTATTGCTCAAGGAGTCAAACCAAGAAAATTCGGTCTTGACATGAAGGTGAGGTGGAACTCGACATATATAATGCTAAAGAAACTAGAGGGATACGAAAATCTGTTGACTGTCTTTGTGAATGCCAATTCTGAAGAAGGAGGTATCGTGCTTACACCCTCTGATTGGACAATTGCTAATGAATTTCGTGTTTTCTTAAAGCCTTTCTATAAATCAAGTAAAATTTTATCAGGTGTTTACTATCCTACCTCATGTCTAGTTATAGAATATATTTGGCTAATGGCGGAATCATTAAACAATTATAGGAACCATCAATATTTAAGCTATGTTGTTGCACCAATGGAGAAGAAATTCATTAAATACTTTGAATCCATATCGCATGCATATTGCTTTGCCACCATTTTCGATCCCCGCAGGAAGTTACCAGCTTTGCAAGAAGCTATGGATGGAATAGGTGATGCAATCGGATTGGACTACTCCGAAGCTTTTGAACATGTGAAACAGGAACTCTTTCGAGTCTTCCGCTTGTACAGCGACAAGCACGGCGTCTCGGGTGGCACGAGGTTAGAAGAGACACGGCATAGTAAGGGAAGCGCGACGGCACATCTGTGGAAGAGGAAGAAGCCCCAGGATTCCAGTTCTACATCAACTAAATCGTCCACCACCAACTGGAATCCTATTGCAGAACTCAACCACTACCTCGACCATAATTTTGAAGCCACAGATAGTGAACTTGCCAATGGGAAGGATGTTGACCTTCTTATGTGGTGGAAGAACGCTGCACGCATATTTCCTGTTCTGTCCCATTTTGCACGGGATGTTCTACTTGTTCCGGTATCGACTGTCTCTTCCGAGGCAACTTTCAGCATGGTTGGGAGAATAATCGAAGAAAGAAGGTCGTCCCTTGCGCCCGAGACGGTGGAAGCAATCACATGCCTCAAGGACTGGAATAACGCGGATAAAAGACAACAACATCAGGTAGAGGATCCTGAGATCCTAGGGGCCTTAGCCGATCTCGACATCGTCGACGTCGAGTAGTTCGTATATGTATCTTAGTGTAGTTACTGTACTCTTTTCCTTACAGGGGAACCCCACACTGGGGTGTAAGGTTTTTAACGAGGCAGTAACATGTATCAGTATTTTATCAATAATAAAATTACCCCAATACTCGTGTGCTGTGACCTGGCGGTACAGAATCTTCCATTATTTTTCTTTTTTCTCTTTTTATTCTTTCTCTTTATTTAATTTCTTTTCTTTTTCTCTCTTTACTTCTTTTCTCTTTTCTTTCTTTCCTCTCTTCTCTAATTTCCTTTTGAATTCAATTCCTTATATGCTATCACCGTGAAATCTCCGTCGTATCTCAACCGTTATGTTACTTTGCCCCTAATTTCACATGTAGGGCCGTGAAATTGAATAGAGCCGGAATAAATACCAAATAGGACACAAAGATTCCAGAACAAAACACACAATAATGTAGCAAACCAAACATACTGACCAGCGTGGTTCCAACCTGCTACTTTATGTCATGTCAGTCTTGTCTATCAGGTGGTTTGTATTTAAGTAAATGGAGAAAATAAAATGGAAACTCTTTCCACCGCAACGAATCTCAGAGCATATTGTGTGGCAAAAATAGGTCAAGCGTCCACCTGTACGAGCACATACGCATTTTCATTTACTTATTGGCTAACATATTTATACAAATTATATCGATCAGAGTATTCATATATGAAATAACATCATATATATCTTAAAGACTTGTTCAAGATATACATGATGTTTTAGATATGGACATAATCTCCAAGATATAACATGATATAATATGAGACTACATTTGTATCTAAAATGTCGTGTGTTTTGGAACAAGAGAGTAACAGTTTTTACTAGTACATTGATATATTCAAATGAAAAATGTCAGTTAGTGTTATACTCCAAAAAAGCGTCTGTTACTCCAGCATTGATTGTGTATTTGTGTGTGCATGGTTTGGGTTTTATTGCTCCGTTTACACGTGTGATTTTGTCAAGTTTGGTGGCATCTAGGACTGCATGCTTTGTAGGCATTAATTTAGTTCGCCAGCATTTGTGTACGCGGGCATTTTCACGTGTGATGTTTGTAGGTATAGCATTATCTCTTCAAGTCTTCAATTCCCAGGGCTGAATACACCTATCACTACGAACTGATCCTCCTCTAGTTTCCAGTCTCCCTTTCCCTCACTGTTCCCACTATCTCCGGCCATGTCCCACACGGACCCGACCACCCTCCTCCTCCTGACCTCCTCCACGGGAGTCCACCCGCGCTCGCGCCGCCGCCGCCCTCCTCCTTCTCATCCACCCGCGCCGCCGCCGCCCTCCTCCACCGTTCCGCCCGCCCCGCCGCGGCCGCACTCCTCCTCCTCCTCCACCCCCGCCGCCCCCCTCCTCCACCCGCGCTCGCGCCGCCGCCCTCCTCCTCCTCCTCCTCCACCCGCGCCGCCGCCGCCCTCCTCCACCCGCGCGGCTCCTCCTCCACGGCTCCACCCGCCCCGCCGCGGCCGCCCTCCTCCTCCTCTGAGTCACGCGCCGCCGCCGCCCTCCTCCACCAGTGCTCGCGCCGCCCCCGCCACTGCCGCCTTCGGCCTGGGCCGTGCCCGTGCCGGCACGACCCGATGCCGGCCCGGCGTGCCACGGGCCGGGTTTCGGCGCCCCCGTCCGGCCGCCGGCACGGCACGGCACGGCACGGCAGCATGGCCGGGCTCGGCCAGGCACGGCCCGAGTCGGCCCGAGACCCGACGGGTCCGGGCCGTGCCGGCACGGCCCGGCCCAAGTCCCAGCTATACACAGGACGCAACAAAATCTACCGCGGGCACACATTGGCGGCACCATAAAGCGCACTCGGTCCTTTCATTGGACCCACATCAAATCGATAGATGTGTCGAGCGCGACGACCGCGGCCGGATAACGAAGGTCAACTTTACTCGAAGGAGTATCTCGAGCAGAGTTTTTATATTTAAATCCTCCGTATTCTCTTATAAAGATTTATTTTAAAATATTTATTTATATTCATTTCACCATTCTAATAATATATCTATATTTCATTCTCTATATTCTCCTCTCTTATATTTTAATAATATCTTATAAGTAATACTCCCTCCGTTCCAAATATAAGTCACGCACGCATTTCAAGATTTGCTATTAGACTTATAATATTTTGATTATGTGATACAAAAGTGATATTGTTGGATTCGTTTTTAAAAGCATTTTTCAATGATATCATTTTTGTATCATATAACTAACATATTATGGATCTAATTATAAATCTTGAGATGTGCACGTGACTTATATTTTAAAAAGGGGGAAGTAACATATTTCATTTGATCATCTCTCTCTCACTCTCAACTCCCTCTCTGAAATCCCTCACTCCCTCAAATCCCTCACTCCCTCAAATCCCCCATTTCTCTCAAATCTCCCCTCTCTCAAATCCCCCTATCCTGGCCTCAGCTCTACCCCGACACCCCGGGCCCACCTCCCCTTCCACTGGTGCCCACACTTCCCTCTCCTCCCCTTCTTTCCACCAGCGCCCCTATCCTCCCCCTCCGCCAGCCACCGAGCTCCTCCCGTCCCCTTCCACCGGCGCCCACACTTCCCTCTCCTTCCCTCCTCTTCCACCAGCGCCCCCTATCCTCCCCTTCTACCGGCCACCGAGCTCCTCTCCTCCCCTTCCACTGGCCACCGAGCTCCTCTCCCTCACCTCCAGAGCATAGCGGCGGAGACATCCGTGGCGTGGACGGGAGGAGAGGGGAGGTAGCGGGCTGGCCGACGCTATGCCACTCTCAGATCTGGAGCGGGATAGGCCGCGGGCAGTGAGGAGGCGTCTGACAGCGGGCCGGAGAGGAGCAGCGACCGCCCGCCCCTCGTCGCGTCGGGATCTGGTGGCAGAGGCAGCGCGGCTCCGCTGCAACCTTGTCCTCATCCATCCGTAGAAGGAGGAGGAGGGGACCTCACCTAAGCACAGAGGAGGCCGGCAGCGAGGTCGGGGCAGCGGATTTCTAAGATCTCGTAGAATGATCTATGAGTCAGAAATATAAGGGGTAAAGGATACGTACGTTGCTCTGGTTGCAACTAACAAATCTGTCATATCGATCAGTTCGTCGACAACCTGCTATCAAAAAGATAAAGATTTAGGACACACAAAGAGTATTGATTCAGTGGATTCAAGAGACCACTCACCTTGCAGGCCTTGGAGATACACTCCGACACCTCCATGGGCACAACAGCCTCTGCTTCACCAAAGGGTGATAGGGACGGTTGAGCATCTGGAAGGAAGGAACAAGGAAAATGTATGACCAACCTCAAAGGAAGGTGCCCATGATCGTTTCCTTCTTCCTATTCGAGCAGTTTCTTGATAGAGAAAGATCTGCTGTCTCTTACTGATCTAATATTACATGTACAGGTCAAAAAAATAAAAATAATTAAAAATATTTTCCGCACAATTGCACGGGACATCGTGCTAGTTATAATAAAGAGAAGAGTACCACTATATGTCCTCGTGTCTATTTTATTTTCTCTACGTATTTGACCTACTATTTTGTATGATCATCCAAGCACATCTAGTGACGTTGATTGCACGGCTTTAACAAATGGAAGCAGACAGGGGCAGTTCCCTTCAAGCGTCATGTATATTTGATAAGTGCCTTGACCATTTTCTCCTGTATTAGTACCTACCACCTAAGCCAAAAGGGAGCAAAACAGAATGGAGAAAGGAGAAGAATTCCCTCCGATTCCAGAAAGCGCGCACAGGCTTGTATGGTGAGATCTAGTTCACGTCGACCATAGCTAAGAACAGAGCGATACTCTCATTTCAGGCCGTCCGTGGCAGAATGTTTGAGAAAGTTTGGGAGCCCAATCTTTTTGCCGGTTCTCTTGACATCATCCTGCACTTTCCTCCTGTATTCTCCGAAGGTAAACGCCCTGTACGGCGACGGCTCGCCACACGTGCCGATGGGCGAGTCGTATGACGGGCACATGAAGTAGGCGACGGAGAACCGCTCCGCCTTGCCGTTGGCCACCACTTTGTGCTCCACGCTCTTGTACCTGTTGTTGCTCCACGCCTGAAAGAGAGAACATAGCCAAATAAGGAGAGGAAAATTAACGTATTGACCGAGATATCTGATGCAATCTGTTCGGTACATCCCTGTTGCTTGGTCAAAACTTGGGCACGTAAGGGCATAAGCGGCGCGGAGCTGTTACCTGGAACAGATCGCCGATGTTAACAATAAGGGCGTCGGCGTGGGGTTTCACGGCGACCCAGCGGGCGTCCTTCATGAGCTGTAGGCCCCCGACCTGGTCCTGGCACAGGATGGTGAGGAAGTCGCTGTCCGTGTGTGGCACCAGGCCGAACGTGTCCGGCACGAACGGGCACGCCGGATACCTGTTCAGCCGTAGGAAGCACGTCGTCTCGTCGCAACCCGCCGGGAACGACCCGCCGGCCGCCGCCTCGTGCCCGAGATTCTCCGCCAGCGCCGCCGCCACCATATCCGCCAGCCGCGACATCGAGTTCGCCACCTCCCGCATCACGCCCCTACGCGTCACAACTTTTGCTCATTAGTACAACTACTCTGTTATGAAAACTACAGTACTGCTCATTGACTGGTAGTAAATTCTCGTCTACTGACCGTAGTAAAACAGTACTCCGGTACTCTACTACACACGTACGTACTCGTACACTGATTAGATTCATGGTTACATATGGATCATCCATACACGTATGGTTGAGATATTTCCCTATGCACTATATATGGAAAGGTACCGCGGCTTGTATGCAACACATAATTTAATATTCGGTATATCATGGTCGCCGGCGACGGGTTTGGTAGACTGGTTTGATGGACACGATGGCGTTAAATCGGGTTAGTGTACTAAAAGACCCCATGTTTCGTGGGCACATAAGCAACCGCACACATGATATCGTCACTCATCGACTCAAACGAGCGGAATGAAGTTGACATGAAAGTTCTGCCGTGCGCCTGGATCTTCTAGAATATATGCCGTCAGGAACGAATATATCGATCGCGTGGTAATTGTCAAAAGTGTTTGTTCGTCCGTGTAAAAGTAAAATATCCCAAAATGTCCTAGATTCAAGTTACTCCTGACGGATATCCCGAAAATTGATTAAACTAAGTACGACTTCATTTTCTGAGACTTGTCCTAGAACCAAGTTACTTCTGACGGATATCCCAAAAATTGATTAAATTAAGTACGACTTCATTTTCTGAGACTTGTCCTACAATCAAGTCCTAGACACAAGTATGAAAGCCGCCCTAAGAATACGCTGAATAAAGGATGAGAGGTGGGGCCCCTTGGCTAAATGACTGACGAAACAAGACGCGTGAACAGGCATGCATACATGTGCAGTGCGGGCATGCGTACGTACCTCAAGGAGCTGAGCTTTCCGTAGTCGCAGTCTTTCCCGGAGATGCTGGCGAGCGGAACGTGGAACGCCTCCGACCACGAGAGCTGCCGGAGCGACGTCGCCGTCGGGTTGCCCCACCGGTACGAGCCGTTGAGCAGCCCGGCCTTCTCCTTGGTATCGAACGGCAGGCGGAACAGCCTCGTCTGCTCCCGCCTCATCTCCTCCAGGAGCACCCGGCTCACGCCGTGGTTGGTCACCTGGAAGAAGCCCCATTCCGACGCCGCAGCCCCCATGGCGTCCGCGCACGCCTTCCTCTCCCTCGCGCAGCCGCTCGTCAGCCGCTTCAAGTCTATCATAGGCAGGTCGCGCTCCAGCACAGGTAGGCTCTCCGGCGGCGCAATGCCGCCGCCGTCGAGCTCGCCGTCGCGAAGCAGCGCGCGGTAGCTGTCCGCCAGAGGCGGCTCGATGGCGCCCTCGGCGAAGGCCGGCATGGTCGGAGAGATAGATGGACACGTACGTAGTTTGCGATGGACCAGTCGTGTACGTCGTGTCACACGGAGTGCACGCTTGCTTGCTAGCTAGCTACTAGGCGCTACTACTGGCTATAGCAAATGGCGCTTTTTACGAAAGATCTCGGATGCGAGGCCTATATATAGGAGAGCAGCGCGGCGCTAGCTAGCTAGTGGTTGTCCGACGGGCGATAAGTAACTCGCACGCTTTTGCATGGACGCGGCAGGGCTAAGCTCCCGGCCGCCTTTACGGTGGTGGTAGCCGTTTGGGCGCGCGATTGATACTCTTTGAGGCGTCTTGCGACTGCGACGGAGCGAGCGATCGACACTTGGGGGTGTCGTGTGGGGCGCAATAAGTTATGGAGGATTTGTCTTTGACCGTTGTCACTTGAGGATCGATTAAATGCAAAAAGTGCGAGAGGATTTGCGAAAGGTTCGGGCCCGGTGCATGCACGATCGATGATGTAGGAAACCCAAAACGTTATCTGTACAGATCATATACTACTACTAGCATTTACTCCTGATGTATCTCCATGTGACTCGCCCGTAGTTCCATGCTTCACCATTCTTGGTAAGTCATAAAAATACCTGCTAGCAGGCTGCATCTCTTGACTCGATATGACTCGTTCATAGTTGCAGCACCATTATTAGCATCAATTTTCTTCGTTTTACTTGAGGTTAAGTTGTCTCTTCTCTCTTTTTACCTCACTTGGAGAGAAAGCTAGCTGGGCAAAGAAACAAGACCCAAGACCCATTGTACTTTGCTTTGCAGCAGGGACAAGGTCGTAGCCCATAATCTCTTGCTTGCTGCTGTTCAGTTTTGATCAGTGTTGCAGGCTGGGCAGGTCGACAGGAGTTGCTCTGAGACTTTGGATTTGGCATCTCTCCCCAACCTCACAAAAGGCACAAGTACAACACAGACGGGCAAGTGCACATGAGAGAAACAGGAGTGCAGAGCAGCCCAGAATAACCATTTCAGTTGCATCAATCAGAGATACGTTTTCTAACAAACTTAATACTAGGAGTACTACATAGGTTGACTATCAGTCATAGCTAGCATTGACAAATGAGAATCTATATTGACCATTATACTGACAGTCCAAGAGCACAGAACGGCCTCGATTTATTCAGACTCATGTGTCAAGCATAAAGATAATTGCATGTACCGGACCAAAATGTGTTTTGATTTACAACTTGCGATCAAGACCATGGCCATGTATAGAATATAGCAGGCACTGGGTCAAAGCAAACTTTCTGAGACAGATTCGGGGACAAACAAAATTTAGTGGCCGGTAGCATCTTTCCAGTCCTAGTAGAGCAGACAAATTTTCCTGTGAAAAACACTGCACAGATTAAATAGTCCTTACTCCTGACTAGTGTAGATATTTGTATTCTGCCGATCTTAGATTGCTGCTCGTTGTATACAACGATTTCAACGGCTTCATACGCTGACACGCACAGTGGAATCACGCGTAGGCCGGCATCGTCGTGTATTCTAGGGGCCGCCTGCCTTACCAAGGCAGAAGGAGCTGGAAGCATCACATTTGCGAACACGCCATGTTCCACCGCTAAAAACGCCCATGTACGCACGCGCCGCCATGCCTGTGCTTTATTTGCCCTAGCTAGCCTGCCAAAAAACAACAACTGGCACCTTAACATTCTGACATTTTGGTATTAGTATTATAGTATAGCAGAGGAATTCAAAAAAATCTTTTGGCCACGTTTGGAAAATTGGTATTGTTTTACACTTGTAAAGATTTTACCCTTGTAATTTACTTATCACCAACAATACAATTATAATTTTATTCGGTATTTGAGTATTATCAACAGCATTCGGTATTTGGGTATTATCTTGTTCCCCCTCCCAAAGAAAAAAAAACCAAAATCACAGCATCCGGTGCTATTCCACCGGTGGTGGGGCCGTGGCCGGCGCGGCATTGGCGGAGCTCTTCGCTGGTGTCCGGGTCTAGGGGGAGCGTGCAGTTACGGATGAAGTCAAGGGCCTCTGATGTGCTCTGCCGCCCCCTCCCCCTCCCCCTCCCCCTGGCACCGCCGTCTGCGGCGCGGCCGCTGTCGAGGAGCCCTTCCACCATCTGGATGCGCGGCGGCAGGTGTAGCGGCAGCGGCTTCCCCTCGTAGAAGAGCTCGTCGGTCGGGACGCAGCGTACGATTCGAGGAGCACCCGCACAACGTCGTCTTGCTCGGCCGCCGACACCTCGGCGTGGAGAAAGCCGACATAAAGGACCTCCATGTCCTCGGGGGAGCCCGTCGCGGAGGTGGAGGAGGAGCGAGTCCTCATCCCAGTTGAAGCTCCAGCCGTGCCCGCCACGGGAAGCACCAGATCCCTCGGACAGCGGCGTCGGCGGCGGCAATGGCGATGCGGGCGAGAGGTTGTGGCAGCAGGGAAGCGGCGCTCGGTGGTCGCCTTCCTCACGCGCGGTGGCCGGCATCACCTTCCTCTCGAGCGGCCGGCGTCACCTTTCTCTCGGCGGCGGCCCGATCCCGATCTCACCACGAGCAGAGCAAGCCCGAACATGAACACCACCTCTCGGATTAGAAAACGGAGCAGCGGAGAGGAGAACTTTTTACGGGTGAAATTGAGAAACCGACGGATATGGGCCGGTCCAATACCGAGTATCCAATCAGTATTTTTCGGCTCAGTCGTTTTTTCTTCATGGGCTATAAATTACAGGAGTATTTAAACCAAAACCGGATATCCAAACAGGACCTTAGGAGTAGCTAGATACTCCGAGACACAGCACGCAAAGCTTCTTCACTCACGAATCATGAGTCATGACCAAGCAGCAATCTGAGTAGAAAAAAAATCCGAAGTACTATCCATGAGTTAATCGGGTAGTGATTTGAGAAAGAAAAATCTGAGGTGGAGTGGACTGGTACAGTCGTTACTCCGGTACGCGGCACATCGGGCAGTTCAGAGCTTCAGCCACTGGAACCGTTCAATCACCTTTTGTCTCACTATTATCTCTTGTTTTAGATGTCTCGCTAATTACTCGTCAGTACTACATTGCTGTCAGGTTTACAACCATCGAATTCAGATTTCTTACATAGATATACAGACTGGCCCTACCCGCATTAGGTTTCGGTCTTACAACCGCTTCTGCAGCACTCAGTGGTAAGTAAATCATGAAGCTATTTCTGTGTAATCCCTCTCTCCCTTTTATTTCCTTTATCAAATAGCATTAGAATTTGGATGCTTTACTTAAACCAGAATTATGTATAGTACTAAATGGATATGCAGGACTGAGAACTTCTCTTTCCCTGGGACGGTCGGCAGTTGCAAATTCGCGATGCTGCCGCTAAATGCAGCCCAGCCCCTTTCTGCCCCAGGTTTTTCATAAGAAGCTATGTCACATGAGACCCTGTACAATGCAGGTGCTTAGACAGGTGCCTCAGGAAAAAAAACCAGGTTTTTTTGTGAGAGGTGCTTAGACAGGTGCTTAGGAAGGGCAACGGAAGCAAAGTTTAGCACCCGGTGCTAGGCTGGTGCTTAGGGTGACACAAGTGACAGGTGCTTCAACCGGTGCCTAGCAAATAGTACTCCAAAAAACACCAAATAGTACTCATATGAAGCGCTGCATTGGAGACAACAAGTGCTAGAGTAAGTGCTACACGAATATTAAAGCAACTTAAGCACCATATGAAGTACTCTGCATTGTAAGTCACATATTTTTTTGAGACGTCACGCTACTCTCTCTCTTTAAGCACCGGGCTATAAGCACTCTGTATTGTACATGGCCTGAGGGGGGCTTTTACGAAAGTACTTCTGCTCACCGTGATCGTTCGGTTCAGTCGGGAGGCCGGAAAAGGACGCTCGTGTCGTGGGCTGGTCGCTCGCACAACCTCTTGTCAAACCAACCCCGATCGGCGTGTTAGAGTCGCGCGCGCGGCCAGAATCGATGGAACCGGCCATCTCGTGTCAACAGCGAATCCATTGCTTTAACTTTTTTGTACTCGGGTGTAGGCTAAAGCGGGAGACAGGAGGCGAACATTCAAAATGTTCTTGACAAATTGGTTTGTCTCAAGTCCCAACTCTATCCTCGGTTGGAAATTGTATGGCCTGTTTTCCTCGTGTAGTTCTTGTATCACAAGCAATGCTACACTCATAAAAATATCTACAAGTTTTAGTTACATCAGTGTTGGCAAGTGTTTCGAAGAGCGCACGGCGGCGCTCGTACGCAGCGGTCCTCGTCTCTTCTGGGTTGGCACCTCTGACAATGGAGCGGGGAGGTTTCCATGGAGATTTTGGCGGTGGAAGACACCGGGGGGTGGGGCTGGTCGCGCGGGCGGCCGCCGATACCAACCCCGGGCTAATCATGCTGGCTTTGGCGGCGGGGGGGCGTGGCCGCGGTGTCGGAGGTGGATACCGTGGCCGCGGTAGAGGCGGCTTCGTTGGTCAAGGCTCAGATCAGGCCGTTCCTACGGCGCCTGGTCCCGTACAAGACCAAGCGCTCGGTTCCGTTGGTGGTTCCGCTAATGCTGCTAATGCTGCTGGACACAGTGATGCTCCTGGGGCTGGTTCTCAGAATTCTGTGGCTACAACGGGTGCTCTGGTGTTGGCGGTCCCTCAGGGAGTCGGGGTACCAGCGACCAATGCAACATCTGGTCAGGCGGCAGGCCAATCTGGTGTCCCAGGACAACGGTCGAAAACCAATAAGCAGAAGTGTTATCGCTGCGATCAGAAGGGCCATATTGCAGCTGACTGTAATGTTCAATTATGTGATCTCTATGAAGCCCCTGATCATCTCTCGGCCGATTGTCCATTGTTGAAGATGCCAAAACCTACAGCTGATATGCTCGGCAATGTTGCGGATGGGCTTTTGTTTTTTCGTATACCTCGTCTTGGTGACAAGAAGGTTAAGCCTGATCAGCGGGTCTCTGGTCTGATTCAGATTGCAGGTGGTGTGATGACCTCAGAGATGCTTGTTGCCGAATTATCACGCCTGATTCCTATCAATTACCAGTGGCATGTGCGTCCTCACGGAGCTAATGCTTTTATCTCTAATTTTCCAACGAGAGTTGAGATTGTTAGGCTGGAAAGGATAGGAGCTATTCAAGTCCCTAATTCTGGTATGACTATGAGGTTCATAGAATGGACTAGTGTTATGGCACCGTCGTTCCAATTGGAGCAAACTTGGGTGCTGGTTTATGGTGTCCCATATGAGTTAAGGGATTACCTTAGCCTTTGCGCCGTGGGATCGTTGCTCGGTGAAGTTGAGGAGGTTGATATGCCTTACACACGTCACTATGAAGTGGTGCGGATCCGAGTGGCGGTAATGGATAAAAAGCTAATTCCTGAAGCTACGGAAATTGTTTATGGTCACAATGGGTACCGCATATTCTTCAAAGTGGAAGCAGCGGGTCTTGCCTCTTCGGCCAATCATGACGATGGGATGAATGTTGACGATAACGATGATGGCGATAATGATGATTCCAGGAGTAGAAAACAGGCGGATGATCAAGCTGTTGATCGAGAAGGTAAGCGTTCCAAAACAGCGGTCTCAGATGGAACGGCGTCGGCTTCATCGGCATTCACGTCTTCATCAGCGGGAGCCTCACTGCAGTCACGCTCCTGCTCACGTGCATTAGGCCAGGCTGCGGTGCCTCTGGCCCCGGCCGACGGCGTGGTGCCGCGGACGTTGCGCTCGCCGTTGGCCGTCTTCGCTGGCCGAAATTTCAGAGTGAATAGCCGCTCTCCAGTTCGTGATGCTGAGCAGGGGGTCGGGTCGCCGGCTCCGCCCTCAGCAAAGGTGCTGTCTGGTCACCTCTCATCTCTATCGACGACGTCCCTGGCCATTGGGCCGTCGGCTAGGGCGCCATCATCGGTCGGTGCGTCGTGGTGCTTCGAATCATCAGTGGCAAGGCCCTCGCTTCCCTCGTCAGCCTCGGAGGAGCTTGCTGTGGATGCGGCAGCTGGGCAAGGACAGGAAGTCCCATCTCTAGGAATTGCACGCGTGGCCTATGTGCCACCCGTGCTGACAGCTAGAGCTCGGCAAGGGCAGGAGGCCTTGGCTCCGATATCTGTATCGCCAGCGGGGACCTGGGCGGGTGCGTCTCTTCCGCTGGTGCTGGAGAACCGGCCGGGGATGCCCGTTTCTTCACTGCGGCCTCCGGTTGCTGAGCTGGAGCAGCTCGAGCTGGAGGTTCCTGCTGGTATGGTATCTCTGTGTTCCAGACAGGCGGCTGCATCAGCCCCCAGTGCTAAGCACAACACGGTGGTCGGGCCAACGAAACCGGCTCCCGGTCTGTCCACGGGGAGCAATCTCGTGGATGATGCTATCGTGGGCAGCGCTAGACATGTGAGCTCGCGTCTGGCCGCTATGCCAGATGCAGACACGTCAACCATGGACAAAGCTATGCGCCGAGCTAAAATTCGCAATCTAGAACTAACCTCAGGTACGCAAGTTAACATTGCAAATTCTGTTCTTTCAATTCTGGATAATTCTATTGTTTATACTGCTGCTGCACTTGGTGTATCGTTAGGTAGAAGCAGTAAAGAGGTAGCTAGCTTAATTCATCTTATTAAGAATACTGAGATTGATCGATTAGGATTGATGCTTCACAAAGCTAATAAAACCAAGACTGTAGATGAGGATTCTACGCATCTTAATGTCACTTCACTGGATCACTTGTGTCGTGATCTCTTGGAGGAAGATTCGAGCGAGCTAGGGACATGTGTTGCCCTGCTCCTATTCGGAGCAAAGTTCCTCGGGTTCGTAAGAAGAGCGCATGCGGGGTGTGTCCTCGCGGACGCGGCAAAGCGTTACATGAAAAAGTGTTAATATGAGAGGTATTTTCTGGAATAGTAGGGGTTTTCGTGACCCGGCCAAATACAGATTTATGGCTGAGATTGTTCGCGAGGAATGTCTTGGTTTTGTTGCTCTCCTAGAGACAAGGCGAGCGGATTTCTCTCAGGTTTGACTCTCTCACCTGGGTGGAGGGCGAGACTATGCCTGGCACATTTTGCCGCCTCATGGCCAGTCCGGTGGCATAATTATGGGTATTCACACCGCAGTCTTGGACATTCAAACTATAGAAGTTGGGGATTTCTTCGTGAAGTTCCAATTACAGTCCAAGACGGATGGTTTCCACTGGACTCTCGTTACGGTATATGGTGCTGCCCAACAGGCACTCAAGTCAGAATTCCTTGCAGAACTTGCTCACACTTGCAGCACCGAAAATCTGCCATTGTTAGTAGGTGGTGATTTCAATATTATCCGCCGTCCAGAGGAAAAGAGTACCAATATTTTTGATGTTTGATGGCCTTTTCTGTTTAACGCCGTCATTGAAAGCCTAGATCTACGAGAGATTGCCCTCTCAGATAGACAATATACATGGGCTAATTCACGAGATTCACCGACTTACGAAAAATTAGATAGAGTTCTGATGAGTTCAGACTGGGAACAAAAATTTCCGATGGTTACGGTCCAAGCTCTGCAAAGAGCACTCTCTGATCACACCCCCCTTCCGTTGGATACTGGGGCCATCGCGCATCATGGTAACCAGTCGCTCTTTAAGTTTGAGCTTGCCTGGTTATCCGCGGAGGGTTTTCATAATATGGTAGCTCAAATCTGGAATGAGCAAACTAAATCGACCTCTCCAATTGACCGGTGGCAGGAAAAAACCCGACGTTTATGGCAAGCCCTTCGGGGCTGGGCTAGGAATTACAATGGCCATTATAAAAAGGAAAAGGCTCGGCTTTTGAGAATTGTCAATGAGTATGACATTCAAGCTGAACACGCACCGCTCTCAGCCATGGAGCGTATGGCTCAATGTGATGCAAATGATGCCTTAAGTCGGCTTCTGCGTGAAGAAGAGACTAGATGGTACCAGCGCGCGAAAGTCAGGAACGTTCAGGAGGGAGACAACAATACTCGGTATTTCCATTTGGTTGCCCATGGGAAACACCGCAAAAAGCAAATCTTCCAACTTGAGCAAGAGGAGGGCACAATTGTTGGTGATGCTCAGTTAAAGAGCTATATCACTAACTACTATAAAGAGTTGTTTGGTCCTCCTGACAATAATTTTTTCTCTATGGACGAGACCCACTAGGATGATGTTCCGAAGGTTTCTTTAGAAGAGAATGCCTTCCTTACAGCGTGTGTCTCTGATCAAGAAGTCTATGAGGTTGTCTTTCAGATGGAACACAACAAAGCACCGGGACCAGATGGGTTTCCAGCGGAGTTCTATCAACAGTTTTTGGAGGTCCTCAAGAAAGATCTGATGGCTCTGTTCACGGATTTCAACAATGGTTTGTTACCACTTTTCCGTTTGCACTTTGGAGTTATTACTCTACTGCCAAAAAAAGAGGATGCCACCCAAATCCAACAATACCGACCGATTTGCTTGCTGAATGTCAGCTTCAAAATCTTTACAAAGGTTGGAACGAACCGGTTCAATGCGGTGGCAGACAAGGTGGTCCGTCCACGCAGATGGCTTTTATGCCTGGTCGATCTATTCTTGAAGGTGTAGTAATACTTCATGAAACTGTCCACGAGCTCCATCGCAAAAAGTTGGACGGGGTGCTCTTTAAAATCGACTTTGAAAAGGCATACGACAAGGTTAATTGGACTTTTCTTCAACAAACTCTTCGTATGAAGGGGCTTGCACCTCAGTGGTGTAAGTGGATGGAGAGCTTTGTATCCAAAGGTAGTGTGGGCATTCGGGTCAATGACACTATTGGACATTATTTTCAGACGAAGAAAGGACTTCGTCAAGGCGACCCAATGTCTCCTATCCTTTTCAATGTCGTTGCGGATATGCTTGCCATCCTAATTCAAAGAGCAAAGGATGTAGGGTTGATCACGGGCCTAGTCCCTCATTTAGTTGAGGGAGGGGTCTCGATTATGCAATATGCCGACGACACAATTCTTTTTATGAATAATAATCTCAAAGAGGCTAAACTGATGAAGCTGATACTATGTGTGTTTGAGCAGTTATCAGGCCTAAAGATCAATTTTCATAAAAGTAAATTCTTCTGCTTTGGTCAAGCAAAGGATCAGGAGGTTCAATACAGATATCTTTTTGGGTGCGAGTCTGGCACCTTCCCATTTCGGTACCTCGGGATCCCCATTCATTATCGCCGTTTGAGTAATAAGGACTGGAAGGGTGTTGAAGACCGTTTTGAGCACCGCTTAAGCGGATGGAAAGGAAAGAACTTGTCATATGGCAGACGTTTAGTTCTTCTCAATTCTGTTCTCTCAAGCTTGCCCATGTTCATTCTCTGCTTCTTCCAAATGCCTAAAGGGGTTCGGCGACGTTTGGACTTCTATCGCTCACGTTTCTTTTGGCAAAGTGATGAGCATAAGAAGAAATATAGGTTGACCAAATGGAATGTGATTTGCCAGCCCAAAGATCAAGGTGGACTTGGTGTCCACGATCTTGCCCTCCAAAATCAATGTTTATTGAGTAAGTGGCTTTTTAAATTACTTAATGATGATGGGGTCTGGCAAGAGCTGCTTCGTAATAAATACTTACAATCCAAAACTCTTATTTTGTGCTCTGGTAACCAAGGGAGTCTCAATTTTGGTCTGGTCTTATGCACATTAAGGATCAGTTCCTTTAATTGGGCTATCTTATGCACATTAAGTCACCTCTGGACAGTTCTCGGTACAGTCCATGTATGCAAACTTGATTGATACCCACTGCAAGTTTCGGCATCGACACTTTTAGAAGCTCAAAATACCCCTCCGTATAAAGATCTTTATATGGTATCTTTGTTGGAGGGTGCTTCTCACAAAAGATAATCTCTGCAAACGTAAATGGGAGGGTATAAACATTGTTGTCATTGTAGCTGGGATGAAACTGTACAACACCTCTTCATTGAGTGTCGATTAGCACGCCAAGTTTGACAGGTGATTTACATGGCGTTCAACATTACAACACCATGCAATATTCCGAATATGTTTGGGAATTGGCTTGGTGGTTTAGATAGACAAACACAGTCACAAATACTTGTAGGCGTTTGTGCTTTATGTTGGTCTCTATGGCATTGTCGCAATGATGTGGTTTTTAATAATCGAAAAGCTTCCAATTTTTTACAGGTCATTCATCATGCTATCCATTGGATCCGTATGTGGTCATCACTGCAAAGGCCGGATGTGCGGGATACTATGGAAATTGGGTGCAACCGCTTGGAGATGGCCGCTCGGGACTTATTTACCCAATATAGATTGCCTGTTACTATGAGACTTTGTAATTCATGAGTTGTTTTGTTATGCTCTCTAATGATACTATTTTGACTCTCTCTGTAATGACATGTTAGTTTAATAAATATGGCCGCATGTATCGATTGATACAGAGGCCGGGGGTTGTCCTCTTTTTGAAAAAAAAGTTTTAATTACATGGTAATGCAGAAAATAAAAATGTACATACGTTAGAGATGGGAGATCATTACTAACTCGACGTGAGTATGTAAGTAGAATTCTTTTAAATTTTTTAAAGTAAAAATAGATTATTGTTGTACCATAATGCTCTGGAGATTTAAGAAACAACTCAGAGACGTAACATACGTCGCAGAGGATTAAGTTACTCCCATTAGGCCATGACAGGCACCAACCGAGGAGCCTGACCATGAGGTAGGCGGATGCATGCAGGACTGCAGGTACCATTTAGCCAACTATGCACAGTGGCAAATGGTAGTAGTAAAATGATCTGGAGGGAATCAGTTCGCTCTTACCGCAACCAGCTCTGAAAGTACTCGGTCGTGCTACAAATGATAACGGCATCCAGAGTGGAGAGTACTCCACTACAACGAGTTACAGTATTAGTGCCATGCGACATAAAATTGGCAGTGCTCCCTCGCCGAGGAACAGCGGGACTAAGGATTGCCGTGAAATTTTGGTCGAGTGTGTGTTAATCACAAAGATTTACCCGGCACTTTCGTGGACGTGCCTTTCTGCTTCTCTTGACTTTTTACTGACAGTGCAGCGCTGCCGTCATTGCGCAACTGCTTACTGCCTTTTTGACCGCGTCTGGATCTACTGTCTGCTTAAGGTGAAGGGCCTCCATGTGGATGTACATGTACTGTCAGCTCTTTCTGCCAATTGAAAAGCTGGTTGCTTCAGTTACTTGGTCTGCAAGTCAAAGGACTGTTACTGTACTCTTTTACCAAAATATACTGTGCTCGGCCGTACAGTACATGCCAGTAAAGATTTCCCTAATCGTACTATTTAGGCCATGTTTGTAACGTGGAAATTATTCCTGAATCCCGCAGGAATCGAACTAATTCCTGTAAAATCTTGTTAAATTTCTCCGTTTCAAACAGGGAGCTTTAAAGAGCATTTGCATAATAATTAGAATGATCTTTGATCAATGCCTCTTTACATTATGTTGTTCTTCCATAGCAACGGAAGACATGGTACTGGTTAACCTCAACAATTAGTGTTGTCGGCAACTAGATTCGAGCACTCTGCGGCAATATCATCAACTCTTCTCAACTGGAGTCGCCTCTTGATTCGGCTAGAGGAGGTGCAGTTTGACTTCAAGGGTTCTGGACTCTATTGTATGGCGTTGGATGCCAAATGGCCAGTACTCAGCTCACTCGGCCTATCATGTTCAGTTCGGGGCTCCGTCGAGTCATTTGGAAGGTGAAGGCGCTCGAAATCTAAATGCGGACATTTTGCTTGGAGCCTATGGTGTCCGATAATCTCGCCATCTGTGGCTGGTCCCACCAATTCACCTACCTGCTCTGTAGCCCTCACCAACAGACCGATCTTCAGTTCTGTCTTTGCTGACCTACAACCCAGGAAATCTAGGACGGGGTGCTCTCGAGGTTCAACTTCAACATCCCGCAACACCCCCGCCCACCGGATTTCGTCGACGACATCTCGTGGTCTCGTGGGGCTGCCCTTTTGCTTCGTGTGTTGTAGTGGGTTTTCTTTTTTTCGACTATAGTATTGTCAAGAGGGTCTTTTGGACAATCCAACCCTGTACATAAACTCTTTCCATTCTTATATTGACATGCAAAGCTCCTGCCGTTTGTAGCAAGAATAATTATGTCGCACTAACCTAATTTTTAAATCTATATCCAACCTTTGATTTCATCTATTCTTTTTGTCGTACATATTTGTTTTGCCTAATATATCAACTTTCGTTTAAGATTCGAACTTATGAGTACTAAAGCAAAACCTTTAAATTTCTTTTTATCATTTTTGTTTGTTTTAGGTGAATTTTTTTTCGACCTGATCGGTTACAATAGTTAGGCTTAGTTTGCAGTTGCTGAATTGTGTTACCTTAAACTTATTTATAAGTTATCGTGCAAAGATAGCTGTGAGAAAATTAACACATTGTTTCAAACTAGAATATAATCTAAATAACTTTTAAAATATACCATGATAAAAATGTTACGCTTACCACAAAGATGAATATATCTCTTCTGTATTTTTGTTAACTAGAGCACGACTTTAAACTTCTTTTTCGCGGATTATACCAAAACTAGCTAAACAAATAGTAAAATATGTAAAATCGGCTTAACCAAATGAAATTATCATAATCCACCGCTATCACACATACATCCTTAGTTTGTGAAATGACGTTTGTTGAGATATTTAACTTGATCTCTTCTGCAATCGGCGGATAACAAATATATATTTGAAATAAAAATAGAAAATATGTTTTTCTAGAAGCAACGTATTACATATACTACTGCTAACTGGTGGACATCCTTCCATCCTATTGGTTGGCCACAAAGAGTAGGGAGTGGCGGTTCATGGAACATGGCCGATCGTTCGGGCACGCCGATGTTACCTATGCTTGGTGCAGAGGGACAAGCCAGCTGGAAGACGGTGCCACTCTTTGTTTCCTTTCGTCCGTTTCCGTGGAGCACAGAGCTCAGGGGCCGGCGCTGCTTCCCCCGGGGGTTGCAAGCTCGAACTGGTCCCTCTACAACAGGAGTCACGACAATCAGATGCATGAATCTGCAATGCTCGCGGAGCATAACACAAGCCAGGGGAACTGCATTGCAATGCTCGCGGAGCATAAAACACGCGGGTCATGGCTTATCTCGATCAGCTGCCGTTGCGCATGTGCCCTGTCGGAATGGCGATGCATGCGTCCGGGCGGTGACGCCGACCCCGGTGGTCGGTTCGAAAAACGGTCAGAGTTTCTATTCTCGCTGTCCATCCTACGCTGGTGCTGTGTTTAGCTTGTTTTGTACTCAGCGTGATGTGAAAATGTTGCTTGTACTAACACAAAATAGATTGTACTAAATTCGTAACTTCTGATGCACGAAGAAACTGGACTAACTGACGCGGTGGATTTCACCTTTGTGTCGAGTTCGGCCTGGTTTTGTACGCACATCGATAGACAAGTTTGGTACACCGTACACAAAGCCGTTGCGCTTCCAGTTTGCAGATGGAATAGTTTAATTTGCTCACTTGCTCGTTTATTTTTCTGGAGAGATATAATTAATTGTTCTGTATAAAACATATATATTCAAAAATGTTCCACATCCCATGGAAAATGTTCTTTTTCTGTGAAGAAAAATATTCAACTAACTCGTGTGAACATGTTTTTTTATTCAAAAGAAAATGTTCCACTATTTTTTTTCTAAACATGGTATACTAGGTCGTGAAAAATGTTCTATTAGCTTCAAAACAAATTTCACTAATTCAACAAGGTTGTTCTACAGTTGAAAGATAAATATGGTCAACTTTCTTGTGTTATCGTGTCAGAAACAATCCAAAATCACTGCGGTAACAAATCGTATTTCTAAATTCTGTTTTAGAAATAAACCCGCCTCCGGCCTCCTATCCCGCGGCTGGGCTTCACGGGCCGCCAAAGCTAGAACGCACAAATCGGTGGATCTAATGATATTGTTAGACAAGTCAGAGTCTATAGTGCTACTAGTTAGCAGTTATGGGCCCGTTTCTCTTTTCTGTTCGCAGTTTGAGTCTGTCTCAAATCTTTGACTGTGCGCTGACCCATGTAAGTTTCCCCGGCACAATTCTGAGCTCAACCAACCGCTATCCCTTTTGTGTTTGACGGATATCTCTCAAGATTTTGAACCTCCCCATAAATAAAATTTTATATATCGATATATATATATATATATATAATCTCTATATATACATATATTATGTACATTATGCTAGACATCTGGTCCTTCCGGAATTTGGACCATATTTATTTTGCAGGATTGTTTTTCTTTTGCGAGAACACTTTGCAGGAAGTACTATACAAATTCTTGATATTCGGTGTGAGTTCACGATACTATGCTATACTAGGGATGCGCCTGGCCTTAGCGTCGAAAATACGTAGGTTTCGTTCCTTTCGAATGAGCCAAGCACAAGAACAAGGGTTTTGGTGAAATTTTCATCTGCGCCAGCTCGACGGTCAATTCTGTCATCCAACCACGATTGCACCGGGAGGCACTGCCGGAACTCTCCTGGTTGTCGAGTGCCCAGGGCACTCAGCAATGGCCGAAACCAACTCGGCAAAACGTTTGCCGAGTACATTTCATCGAGGCACTCGGCAAAGACGACTCGGCTAAACTCCTGTCGGCAAAGGCGTGTTTGCCGAGTCCTTTTCCTCGTGGACACTCGGCAAACAAAAGGCGTGGACGGAACGGAGCGGACGGCGCCGGTGCCATGTGCCGCGGGTGGTTTGCCGAGTGCCCGACGGCTTTGCCGAGTGTTACACTCGGCAAACATGGTGAACAGGAACAAAAAAAAATGGACACCGGCGGGGCACTGCTGCTGCCCGGAGCTCACTTCCCGGTGGCTCCTCGTGCTCGCCGAGCTCGTCGTCTACCTGCCGTTGGCGAGCTGCTCATCAGCACTACACACGCACACATCAGCACGCCGGCGAGCTGCAGATCCAAAGTACACACGCACGCATCACGTCGGCGAGCCGCACGCATGCATCAGGACATAAGACACAACGCACGCGCGCATCACGTCGGCGAGCTGCATGATGCGCGACCAGGGCCGGGATTGAGCCGCCGGGACGCCGCACGGACCGGGGCGCCGGGCTACGCCGGGGAGCAGGGCGCCAGGGGGACGCGCGAGGCGCCGGGCGACGCACGAGTAGGGCCGAGATTGAGCCGCCGGGGCCCGCACGAGCAGGCGAGCGGCGAGCTGCCGGGCGTCAGGCGCGCCACTGGAGTCCCTGGATCCGGCGCTGGGGATGGAGGACCGGCTTCTGGACCTGCGCGGCGCCGTCGCCCAGGAAGCCATCCCAGCGGTGGTCCCCGGCCGCCGCTCCCCCACACCTCTCCGCGGCCGTCTCGACTGGGACGCGGGGAGCCGCCACTGCGGTGCGCTGGGTAGAGGATAAGGGGAGAAGAGAGAGAGAGGAGGGGAGGTGTTACCTGCCATTGGATCTGGGAGTAGTGGACGGTGCGGATGTGCAATCCGTGGGAGATGGGGGTTGACCAATCAGAACGCACGATTCGCCTCACCCAGGATACATGACTCCTGTTTGCCGAGTGTTTTTATACGGACACTCGGCAAAGGCTTTAGAAAATTATTTTTCTGTACTTTTTCTTTCTTTGTTTATTTCTTTTATTTCTTTCTTTGTTTCTTTGTTTCTTTCTTTGTTTCTTTGTTTATTTGATTATTTCTTTCTTTGTTTATTTCTTTGTTTCTTTTTTTGTTTATTTATTTATTTTTTCTTTCTTTGTTTACTAAATGTCTAGAAATGCATTAATGTCTTAAATATAGCAAACGAATCCAGAAAAATGCCAAATTTTAACATGGAACATGTAATGGTGTATGTTGAGTGTAGACAAAGTTTCAAGATCAACAGATGAAGTAACCGTCACTTCACCTTCAAACCTGACCCGTTCCCTCTTGAAAACACGATTCTTCCTTGGAGATGTTCCGGTTTCTAAGCAGTGTACGTCACAACTTTTGCGGAACCTTCTCAAATTTTTACCACAGCTTATTGATGTCATATAATGACATCATGCCAAGTTTCATGTTTTTCTGACTTCGTTTGTATTTTTTAGAATTAAAAAACCAATAAGCTCCATGTTCCGGGTCGAGTCTTGGCACCCTGAGGTTTGGAATTTCTTTTCTTTTCTTGGATAAGGCCTAAACATAGATTCAAGAGCACAAAATAAGAAATAAGATTTTTCAACCCATTTTTGCCCATTATTTCACACACTTGGAGTTCAAATTTGAATTATATCCGTTAAATGCCTAGAAATGCACTTAATGACTTAAATATAGCAAACGAACCAGAAAAAATGCTGAATTTTGACATGGAACATGTAATGGTGTATGTTGAGTGTAGAAAACGTTTCAAGGTCAAACGATGAAGCAATCGACACTTTGCTTTCAAATCTGACCCGTTCCATCTCGAAACCATGATTCTTCCTCGGAGATAGTTCGGTTTCTAAGCAGCGTACGTCGCAACTTTTGCGAAACCTTCTAAATTTTTTACCACAGCCTATTGATGTCATATAATGACACCATGCAAAGTTTCATATTTTTCTGACTTAGTTTGTATTTTTTGGAATTAAAAAACCAATAAGCTCCATGTTTGGGGTCGAGTCTTGGCACCCTAATGTTTGGAATTTCTTTCCTTTTCTTGGATAAGGCCTAAACATAGACTAAAGACCACAAATAGGATTTTTCAACCCAATTTTGCCAAATTTTTCATGCACTTGCAGTTCAAATTTGAATTATATTCACTAAATGCCTAGAAAAGCACTAAATGATTTAAATATAGCAAACGAACCCTGAAAAATGCCAAATTTTGACATGGAATATGTAATGGTGTATCTTGAGTGTAGAAAAAATTTCAAGGTTAACCGATGAAGCAACCGTCACTTTGGCTTCAAATCTGACCTGATCCCTTTCGAAACCTAGATTCTTCCTTGGAGATGGTCCGGTTTCTAAGCAATGTATGTCACAACTTTTAGGAAACCTTCTCAAATTTTTACCACAGCATATTGATGCCATATGAGGGCACCATGCCAAGTTTCATGTTTTTCAGACTTCGTTTGCATTTTTCGGAATTAAAAAACTAATAACCTCCATGTTCGGGGTCGAGTCTTGGCACCCTGATGTTTGGAATTCCTTTCCTTTTCTTGGATAAGGCCTAAACATAGACTAAAGACCACAAATAGGATATTTCAACCAAATTTTGCCAACTTTTTCATGCACTTGCAGTTCAAATTTGAATTATATTCATTAAATGCCTAGAAAATACACTAAATGCCTATAAAAGGAAATAGAGAAGTGGAAAGAAAAGAAAATGAAAAAATAAAAACAAATAATGTAGAAAAGAACATAGCATAAAAGGAAAAAAAGAAAACAAATAATGTACAAAAGAAAAGTTGGCAAAAGAAGGGAGAAGAAAAAGAAAACAGAAAAAAGATGTGTTTGCCGAGTGCCACACAGGTGGCACTCAGCAAAGCTAGTCTTTGCCGAGTGCTCTGTGGGCGGCACTTGGCAAAGCACGTCTTTACCGAGTGTCGGCCCTTTGCCGAGTGTTATTATTTTTGCACTCGGTTTTCTGGACCTTTGTCGAGTGCCCAATGTTATGCACTAGGCAAACCGGCTGGTACTCGGCAAACGTCGTGATTCCGGTAGTGAGGACATGGTCAGAGGTAGGGTGCCAGTTCACATAGTCCCCGATATTAGGTTACAGTAAATTAAATAGCTTCAATTTTAGTTGCACACACATATATATATAATAAAGCTGCTTGAATCCTTGGACAAGATCATGGAATTAACTCTATTGGACCGGAATAGCAATTTTAGCAAACATATTAAAGTAAACCTAAAAATCCATAGATATTACTCCTGAGTTTGCAACATAAAATTCAAGTTTGGGCCTCACAGTTACTCTGATCTTGAGGGGTCAAGGAAGTGCCCTGCGAACATGGTTGCACCCGACACCTCCTAGATCACAAAGAACGCAAACGGATAGTGAGCTACGAAGGCCACAAGCACTGGCCGGTGGTTCTGAGCACACCCGGTCATCACACAACGGGTGGCAGCCACTGCCTCGGTGCCTTCGTTGTTCACCTCGATGACAGCCTTGTGAAACATTTCCTGCAGTGCCAGTATCCTGGCGAAGCTGTCCTCCACTGCCACGAAAGCCTAACTTTGTCAGACAGGTCGGCCATCCCCTGCACGAAAGCCTCCTTGAGTCCTAAGTCCCGGATAACGTCAGTCAGGCTCCTAGAGAAGGTCAGCTTGAACTTGGGCAGGCGGAAGTCGCTGACCTGCAGGACGGCGCTCGTCGGCAGGTGCTTGTGCGGAAAGTCTGGGGTGCACGCGATCTTGTCGATTAACCGCCACAGCCCGTCGCGCCCGTCCGGGAGGAAGATGCACATCGAGTAGAGCGCCGGCGGCTGAGCGGGCACGTGCCGCTCCGCCAGTGCACGGACGAACCCGGCGAGGTCTTCCCGCGACGGTGCACCAAGGACGCCGAGCAGCTCGGCGAGGGTGCGCGTGCGGGCTCCGGCGGCCACCAGTGAGAGCGCTGCGTAGACGGACAGCGGCGAGAAGATGAGGTTGCTGTTGCTCCTGCCGGCGTCGTCCGCGAGCCGCTTGTTGAGACCGAGGGCGAACGCCTGCAGGCCGGAGGTCGCAAACCGGGCTGGGGGCTCAACCTCGGCTCCCGTCGAGATCCATCCATCGACTTTTAGGACGTGTTTGTTTCACTATTTTTGGCCCATTATCAGATTACACGGTAATCTAATTCCCTTATTTCGGTTTGGTTGGCTCGACTCATAATCAAATACCCTGTAAGCAAATTTCGCCGCACGCCACGGCCCATTGCGCCCACCTCAGCCCGTTATCCCATCCCTTTACTGTCTCACTCGTCTCTCTTGTCTCTCTCCCGCAGCTCCAGATCCGCCTCTCCCAATCTCCTCCATCGCCGATCTCGCGCCTCCATCTCGGCGAGCTTCGGCACCGGCAGCCACCACTGGCTGGCGAAGCAGGCGGCCGACTTCCGCCCCCGCATGCTCCAAAAGCTTGGCCGACGGCGGTTTCAGCAAATTTGTTGCTGTTGCAATGCGATTCAGGCAGGCGGCAGGCTACATTTGTGTTCCTGCTTGGATCAAACCATCAATTGATTCTCTTCGATCATGTGCCTTTTGATTCTCTTCGATTAGGTAGGCAGCAAGCTATACTTGTTAGCATTTCTTGGATACATGTTATAAGGAGCTCATCAGTGACCTTGTGCACTTGTCTTTATATATGTTCTTCATAGCTATCTTCCTCTGAGTTCTCTTTAGATGATCATCACTGGTTGATATGTTACACTTACATCAGGAACTATGCTGTCCCACTGCACTTGATTCGTGAGTCGTATGAGACCTTCCACATCTTCAGTACTCGTGTGGGTAATTTCATTTTGTTGGCACTGTTTCAGTTGATTCAGCAACATAACCTGTTTCAGTTGTTCTCATTTGCAGCTAGTGTTAGACATTGTTGTATGTAAGCTTCTCATTTGCAGCTTGTAGTACCCACATCCAATTTATTATTCTCATTTGCAGCTTGTAGTACCCACAGCCAATTTATGCAAGACATTTCAACCGACTGCAGTGTAGTATAGAGAGTTGCTGAATTGAAAAGGGAGTTGAGAAAGTCAGAAAATTTTATCGGGTTAGTATTGATGTCGTTACCCTTCAATATACACCTTGTCCTTGAATATTTTCTAGCATTCCACATGTTGTTTCTTGAATATGATGCTTCAAGCTAAGTAGTAGCTTCTTTTGTTGTATAATTGACTGTCACAATGCTGATGAAATAGTATTGTTTTTTATTTTGAAAAAGTAACAGTTGGTATGATCTCTTATAGTTCAGTACAGTACTCAACTTTGCTTAGCACCCGGTCGGCCTATATATACATGTAGAGTGGTACAGTGAGTACTGGCCATATGCTATATCTAGCTGTAGCCTCACCTCTACTTTGTTTCCTTTCGACCTTCTGCACACTTATTTCTTTCATTGTAAAAGAATAAAAGAAAGTGGACTGCGGTCGAAGACGATGAACTTATTAAAGCATTGTACGAGCTGTCTTTAGATCCAAGGTGGAAAGGAGAAGTGGGCTTTAAGAATGGATACTCGGCGGTACTAGAGAAACTTCTTGCAGAAAGGTGTCCAGGTTCTGGTATTACCGCTGTTCCACATATTGAGTCTAGAGTGAGACAGTTTAAGACTAAATATGGTGCACTTGAGGTCATGCTATCTAGAAGTGGTTTCTCCTGGGATGAAAACAAGAAAATGATTCAATGTGAGAAGCGGCAATATGAAGCACATTGTAAGGTAAATCACTTTATCTATGTTAATCTTGTTGATCAACATACTAGTGTTAATCTTTGATACTTCCTTGTTATAGTATTCACAATGATTGAAAAACTTGTAGGATCACAATGAGGCTAAGGACTTATATGGTGTACCATTTCCTTACTTTGAAATATTGGCTGCCATCTATAGCAAGGATATAGCAACTGGGGAAGGCGCTAAAGATTTTGGTGAAGCCATTACAAATTTGGAGAATGAAATTATAGTTGAGGGCGAGGAAAATGAGGAAGAGGATAGGATGTCAAGAGAGGCACCTAGACGGTCTGTGGATAGCCGCTCCACAAGTGCAACCACTAGCTCTAAGAGGCAAAAGAAGGATACTATGTCTAGGAGGGAGACGGGGCCAAGTGACCTTTTCTAGTCATGCTCGGAGATGTCAACAATCAGCTCAATGTTTTGACACATCATATCGGTGCAATGGCAATAGCAGTGGAGCGTGAAGCTATTCTCTAGGAGAAGGTGATGCAAGAAGAGCCTCAGCAAAAATTTAAAGAGAAGGCGATTAATGAGTTAGTTAGGCTCAGTTTTACTGGAAGTGAGATTGTCAACGCGGCTACCATATTTGCCAAAGCTTCAGAGCAAATGCATATGATGCTTGCTCTTCCAGAGACCTTGAGGAGGGAATATGTCGTGAAGATGCTCAATGGTAAGTCATTTTTTCATATTTTTAATTCTGTTGCTATCTAGGACGTAAACCTTATTGATCTATTTGTCCATTGACTTTAATCGCCTACCTTACTGTGAATATTACAATCTGATTGTCTAGATATTTAATATGTAAACCTTTTATCTTGTTTTGATGCTTTTCCATGATACTCTGCACTAAGAGAAAATGTTTACTTTCAAAGGATAGTTCTGATACTGGGATTCAGTTTCCAGTTGAAAATAGGCCATGCTGGTCTATACGAGTATGCTGTTTTGAGAGATAGTTGAAGACTTGAACGGTACTTGTCAGGTATCAAACCAAAAAAGAGGGTCCTTATCCTGTGTGTGTAGTAGTCATATACATGCCTGCTAAATGTGATCATTGACAGGGATGTGGTTGCAGGGGGCATATAGTACCAGTGTGTCATTGTGGGAAGTGCTGTGGAGTTAGATATTGAAGGGAAAAATTATATAGTCGTATGCATTTGATAGCAGATTGTGGGAGCTGGTTATTGGCGAGATATTGGTGGTTACTTGGGAGATACACTGCTATGCTAGGAGCTGAGTGACCTTGGCATATTAGCTAGACATAATCGTCTTTTGATGGGAGTAGTTAAACAAGATTGGTATATGGTGAAAATTTGAAACTATTCCTGGATTTATTTTCCTTAAAAAAATAGGCATCATGTCCATTTCTTTATAACATTTCTAATTGTATGTTTGTTTTGCACATATCGCATTTCGCTCTATCAAAAAAATAGCAACTTCTCTGAAGAGTGGCATTGTAGCATTTTAATTGTTGGTGCTATTGTATGTAATATCTAGTATACTACCTTATAAAAGCATGTTTTGCCCTGTGCTGCATCTGTTGCACGAGTGGTTTCAGATGTAGACAAATAATTCTTTTCCTAATCAGTGGTATACTGGTATTTGGTATTTCTTAGGCAACCAACTTTTATTGTCAATTATATTGGTTTCTTTTCATGCTTTGCTAGATGAAGCAAATAGAAGATAAGGAGCTACTACTTCGATCTGCTACTTCAATGATCAAGAGTACTTTTTTTTGGATGTAATGTCAGCGACCACAGTCCAATCGGTTGTTGAAGAAATGTTTCATCAGACTGTAACAACTCAAGTTGGGGTACAGATAGTTTGCATAATCATTTGTTACTAGAGTTATAAATCACTTCGTGGCAGGGTACTGATGTATGTATAGTTTAACTGGTAAAATCGTACTTTTGATAGACTGGGCAAGTTTACTAGCGATGTCTTGGGCAGTTCCATTTTGCTTGGATGCAGCGTTGAACGGCAAGAACATGTTGAAAGAGCATCTAGGCCCCTAAATGGTTTTGATGGTTAATGGCAACCTAAACTAGAATCTAATGTTTGCAATGAGTGTAAGCAGGATAAGTAGGTTCTATAAAAATGAATTATCCAGGAAAGGATGACCACCCAAAAGTACAAAGGTGGTTTCCAAGACAAGGAGATGGCTGCGCTAGGCAGCTGTGCTACAGCTGTGAAGAAGCCGGTGCTGTGCAAGCGGGGCCGGTCCCGAGATTTTGGGGGCCCTGGGCGAAACTAAAACTCGGGGCCCCTTAATATAAATATTATAACAATAATAATCAATATACGTATATATATCTGAAATTTTACTAATAAACACTTAAATCCATCCAAAAGCAATAATATTTATACAAATAATATATATATATTACCTTAAAAATTTCTTTTAACATTCCTCGATGCAAAGACACTTATGATGGGGTCGATGTATATGGCATACCTAGGGTGGGGCCCCTGGGATTTAGGGGCCCGGGGCGGCCGCACACCCTGCCCCTCCCCAGGGCCGGCCCTGTGTGCAAGGAGTTGCAAACAAGGTGATGGTGGCTTGATGCGTCAAGGACCGTGACTACAGTTGGTGGAAGTTGAAGTCCAGGTTTGTTAGTTTTCTTGAGTCCTTAGGAAATATCTGTACTATCAAGAGGGATGAAGTAGCAATGATTTTTAGAGGTTCTTTTGCTCAATGCTCAGAGTGTTGGACGGTGGCACTGATGCCTTGAGGTCAGTGGCCCTGTAACAACAGTTTTGCACAAGTGTGAAACTGGGTTGTGTTAGCACACTGCTGTGCTAGCTTCCTAAAACCCTAGAGCCAAAGTTACCTGTGTGGCACAGCTGTGTCACAGGTGAACAACCGCTCTATGACTCAGGTACATCTCTGTGCCAGGGAAGAGCTTGTAAATGCTAAGGGAACTGCACTGCAATAGTCTGTCTGCCGAGTCAGAAGGCTGTTGGAGGTTCTCTCTTGAGTAGGCATCAGAGTTAGTGTGTGCGCTGAGTGCATGTAATGTGCCAGGACCGGGCTGAGTAGTGAGGCTACGTCAGTTAGAGTTTCACCTGTGTCAGTCTCCGGTGACACAGATGTCGGTCTGCCTGAGCCGGTTCCCATTGTGCATTGTGATTAGCTGTGTCACCGGTGTCTGTCACCGGTGAGCCACTTAATCCTACGTGGCATGAATGTAAAAGTCAGGTGCCTGTGGACTCTATATATAGGGGACCAGGAGAGGTCTTAGACCTCAACCTTTGCAAAACCTCTGCAATCCATTTCGACCGTTGCAAACCTCTTTTCTCCTGAACAGAAGGAAACCTTCCTAAGTCTTAGTTCAAGTGAGAGTTAGAGCTTTGAGCAGAGAGCACTAGTTCCTCCAAGAGTTATTGTTACAGATTCTTTCTTGGAGTGTCTACTCCTAGACAGGCATAGGAGTTGCTGTGACCACCCAAACTTGTGTGGGCTGGTACAGTAGTCTGTGAAGGTGATCTGAAGTCTACCTGCTGCAAGACGAAAAGACTTCCACAAGCAAGAGAAAGAGACCTGAAAACTCAAGTACTCGGAGAATAAGCACGATTCAGTGCTGGCTATCTCTTCGGAGTAGCTTCTCCAACGGAGACGTACCATCTCTGAAAAGAGTTGGAACTTCGGTGAAAAATCCCTTGTCTCTCTGAATACTTTTCATTCTGTACTTACTTGCTCATCTGATCTGCATGCTTGTGTGATCTTCTGTTATATATAACCTAGGTGTAATCATCTCTCAGTGCCTGTGTTAGTCTAGCTGTGTCACAGTTGCTTTATTGCTTATCTCATATCTGTGCCAGTTACCTGTCACACAGCTATCTGTCATATACATCTGTTTAGGGCTTTCAGATCACTTGTGTTAGCCATCTGTGTGACAGCTGTGTGTTAATTTACATATCAAATACTGCCTGAGTAGTTGACCTGTTACACAGCTAGCTAAACCCTTCAACCTGTTAAGCCTTTAAACTTGATAAATTGAAGTAATTATTTAAAATTGATTAGCCTCCTATTCACCCCCCTCTAGTCGGCACCTACGATCCTTTCACATGTTTTGCTTTGAAATGCAGCTGTTTTGACTCCAGTTCAATAGCTTGTGATGTATTCAGATTACACTGCATAACCAAATGCTGCAAAGTAATTTGATTCCATTACTGAGTTAAACCAAACGATGTAAAGTAATCTGATTCCGTTACAGAGTTGAACCAAACGAATTAGAAAATGGTCCCATTACACCATTATTCCCACCGTAATCTGATTTCAATACCATTTACGTTACCAGCGCATGAAACAAACACATCCTTAGTTTCGGAAAGCGACGGAGGGCGTGTGCCTTCAGGGCTTCCATCTTGATGCGTGAGTTTAGCGATTTCTCCTACGTTTCGTTCTGCTCCAGAGATTGGCTGCCACTGGATTCCAATATTTTTGTCGCCACCGGGTCGAGGCTTACGAGTAACAAGGCTACGACGGACCTCATAGGATTCAGATGAAAAGACTCTAGGGCAGGCTCTATGGTTTATGGCATGTTTGGTTGGACGGTGACTGTTGACAAAACTGTTGTTGGTTGGCTGTTTGAAAAAACTGCTATGGCTGTGGGAAAGTGAATATATGGCTTTTGGTTGATCCAAACCATCTATAGCATTTTGGAAAATGAGTAATGAAGCTTCAACACATTGCAAAAAGCTGACAGAAGGCAGCTTTTTCAAACAGCTGAATTTGCATTGCAAAGCCCACAGTTACCGTTGGCAAAAACTGCTGAAAAGCTGGCCATTTGGTTGGGCTGCAGATTTTCCCAGTGAAAAGATGCTGAAAAGCCCAACCAAACACCCTCTTAGACTTCTTGGCTTAATTAGGCAGCTTTGCATGTATGGTTTGGCTGCATGAAAAGGGAAGCCGGCCCTTGGGTCATAAGGCCTCATCGTTAGGCCATTGGCACCACCGCACGCGGCCGGGGCTCAAGGCCCGCTAGCCTCTGCCCTTGCTGCCGGTGGAGGTTCTAACTCCCATGGAACCATCTCGAAATACAATGATGGCATAATCTATCCTTCTTTATAAATATAGCTCTGCTTATATTTACGTAATGTGGAATCATTGATTCCACTTGAAGATTACAGTCCACAAACACATGCAATGAGAAAAATGAGAAAGATAAAATACAACATACTCCCTTTGATTCATAATATAAGTAGTTTAAGTTCGGTCACAAGAATTAAGGAGGGTTAGTTAATGTACCAAATGATATATTATCCTTGTTTCTCCTGCATTAAATACTCCGAGACATGTAAACATAGGAAAAGAGTCAATTGACCATAGCAATTAAGGAGGAGTAGACTAGGGAAACATGACAAATATGCATTGGAATCCTAGAACTACTTATATTTAGATAAAATTATAGAATCCTAAAACTACTTATAATATGAATCAGAGGGAGTACATCTTAAGGGACACATGTGAGCCCACCGACACAAGCAATAATGTGTATCCCAGTTACATCACACAACCTAGGACGTGTCTATGGCACTGCCCAACCACCGACCAACATGCTATCCATCTCCAACGAGTTGCAGGAACTGGCCACCACCAACAAAGCAAAAGAATGCCTAGATGTTGGCCTCTGATGGTTCCAAGCTTAGGGATCTGGAGATTGAAGTTGTCGCCATCGCAATAGCTGGTGAGGGAGGATGGCTCGACTAAGGCTTGTGGTAGATTGGTGCTGCAGAAGATGTTGTAGTGGCACTCGCTACCGACTCAGAGAGACCACCCTTGAACTGGGGCAGATGCTTCTAAACCAATAGCCTGAGCACGCCTCCATGATTGCCAAAGATCATCACCCCCAACAGTTGTGCGAGCCTCTGCAATGGAGATTGAGGAGATGATCAGGGAAACACTTCGATGGAAACCTCGGCTAGAGCAGGCCGTTCTTTGGTGCGTGGAATCATCAGGTTGTGAATCACCAGAGCACAAAGCGCCTGGTGCCTAGAAGAGAAGAAAATAAAATATGTACCACCCCCAAACCCACTCGTCCCTGACCAGGGAGAAAGCAAAGACGAGTTCGCTGAAGAAGAAGGTAAAAGATGCAAAGCCAGTGAACCAGAATCAAAGAAGATGCATGGTTTGAAAAGGACGCGATACAATGTCAATGCATAGATCTAGAGAGGCACTGGCCAAAGCCCAATGTGGGAGGACATATCTTGGTCGTAATCCACCTCAGGCAATCATCGCTCTAACCTCCATGGACAAAGTGATAGGACAAGAAGGCGGAGATGAATCACATTCGGATCTGGATTATTAGAAAACATAAGTAATATACATATTAGAGACGCCAGGGTCTCTCTCTCTCACCTCTCCCGCCGCCCTAGCCACCGGAGAAGGGGAGGAGAGAGGCTAGAGAGGAGGAAGACAAGAGGGTGCAACGGGAGTAGGAGGAAGGGGAAAGCCTCACAAGGAGGAAACAACCCCACGAGGGAGAGTCCATGGCATAGCCTTGCAAAAAAAAATCATATTATGTAATTTTTATTATTTTTGTAACATATTATGGCCATAAATTGTAGTCAAAGTTTTACATTGAAGATAGTTGAAAGTCAAAAATCACATACATTTTAAAATAAGGATTACCACGTCACAAGTTCCAAGTGCTAACTGCTACATAGTCCTTCCAGACATGGATGAACCCATGATCTGGGAAATGCTGGCCTGGCTCGCGAGCAAGACGAGTTTGCTCTCTTCATCTTAGGCTTTCTACTTTGCTTCTTCAAAGACAGGTCGCCGTCAAAGTCACGGTCAGCACAACCAACAAGAGGTGTCCCGACGAGTGCCATGTGATCTGGGTTCCATATGGTACCATACAGCAGCACAACACATATCAGTCGAGACGTCTGTTTCCCTGCGAGAGGGACCTAAAAAACAAACAAAGAAAGCTACTGAATTTTTTACAATAATAATAATGGTAAATTTTATAAAGAGAAAGAAAATGAGTATACATGACAACTTCCTATATGTCAGAAACTTCGCCAGGCGGTTGCACAAACACAAAACTCCCACACTGCTGTTCAAGCTTGACATCAAGAAAGCTTTTGATTCAGTCCGGTGGGACTATGTCCTGGATTTGTTGTGGAACAGAGGTTTTCCACACAGGTTTTGCGACTGGATCTCCGCCCTGTTACGCACCTTTTCATCCAGAGTATTGCTGAACGGAGTCACCGGTCCACCGATCAGACATGGGCGTGGCCTCAGATAGGGTGACCCCTATCCCCTTTGCTCTTTGTTCTTGCCATTGACCTGCTACAGCAGATCCTCCGCACAGCCACGACTAGAGGCCTCCTCCATGATCTCCGGAGTTGAGGACCCACTTTCAGAACCTCGCTGTATGCGGATGATGCCGCTATCTTTGTGGTGCCAGTGAAACAGGAAATTCAGAATCTCATCCAGATCCTACATTGCTTTGGTGACGTGACAGGCCTATGCACGAACCTAGACAAAAGTTTAGTGGCTCTGATCAGATGCCAAGGAATCAACCTCCTTGACATCCTACAATGATTCCCAGCGATTCATACATCCTTCCCCATGAAATACCTTGGATTGCCTCTGTCGATCACACGCCTTAAGAGACGGGACTTTCAACACCTTCAGGACAAGACTGCTGCCAAGCTTGTCTCCTGGCAAGGGAGACATATGACGACAGCGGGACGGGGAATTCTGGTAAATCCGTCCTCATCTCCCAGGCCATCTACCACCTCACCCCACTAGTACTACCGCCCGGGGTACACAAGAACGTTGACAAGATGAGACGTGCCTTCTTATGGATCGGGACAGACAAAACATCGAATGCAAGCTCAATTGTGTGTCCGTTTGTCGCCCGACTGACCTAGGCGGGCTCAGCATCCTACACCTTCCAAAGTTCGTGAGGGCCCTTAGGCTGCGATGGCCTTGGTTGGAGTGGACGAACCGGTCAAAAACTTGGGTTGGGATGGGAACCCATGTGATAAAACAGACATGGACCTTTTCTTCGCATGCACGACAATCACGATTGGAAATGGAGAAATGGCTCCTTTCTGGGATTGCGCCTGGCTAAATGGTCAGAGGCTAGAGACATAGCCCCATCAATCTTCCAGGCGTCAAAAAGAAAGAAATGGAGCGTCAGAAGAGCCATGCAGGATGATGCTTGGATCGCCAAGAACGATTACACAAATGGACTCACGGCCATGCACATCCAAGAGTTTATTGAGCTTTGGACTCGATTGACTCAAATCAACCTTGCCGACAACATCACAGACGCTATTCAATGGAAATTTTTGCCCACACGAGAATATTCTGCGGCCTTAGCATATAAGGCTCAATTTATAGGAGCCATACACTCCCCAATGCGGCGGGCTGTTTGGAAGGTCTGGACGCCTCCAAAATGTAAATTCTTCATATGGCTTATCATCCAAAACATAGTATGGACGGTGGACCGCCTACGTCGTCGAGGATGGCCAAATTGCGACATTTGCCCCTTATGTAAACGTGAACAAGAAACGGCGGCCCACTTATCTTCAAATGTCGGTATACCCTATGTGTCTGGGGAAGGATAAAGAATTGGCTAGGGCTAATCATCCTTTATACCAGCCAATGGATCACCCATGACTCAGTTAGGCAATGGTGGATCAACATCATCGAAGGTACACCCAATCAAAGAAAGTCCATGACTTCTCTTGCGATCCTGGTGTCTTGACAAATTTGGAATGAGCGAAACGCAATGATTTTCAGAGGAGTCTTCACTATGCCATCGGTGATCTTCGCTGCGATAAAAGCTGAGGCGGCTATCTGGGCCACAGCAGGGGTGAAACACTTGAGAAACGTCATCCCGAGAGAGTAGGTTTTTGCATCCTTTTGGGTTTGTTTTTTTCGGTCTCTATACGTATATAATGAACTTTATTTTAATTAATGAAACAAGGCAAAACTTTTACCTTCCGTTTAAGAATAATAATAATGGTAAGTAATAAGATGCTAGTCCTAATCTTTACCAAAACGTTTATCTGTTCGTCTTACTTTCCGTCGGTGTTATTTTAATATTTGGTGGCTGGGCCATCTTGAATGCAGGATTATAACAATACAACCACAAGCAAAAAGGATACATACTCGACCACATTTTCGACGTAATATAAATCTGCCAAATAAAGTATGGTTGTGACTTGTGAGGAAGTCATATGGATGCTTAACCAATGACGCTGTTGTGTATTGTAAGTTCAATCCAAGAATCCTCTCAAAACAGAAAGCAAAGAAAAGAAAAGGAGAGTTCACTTAAAGCAGTAGCAGTACATAAGTACAATTAAGATGATACGTCAAACAACACATCATTTAGCACCAGTGTTTAAGATGGTGCGTGATAATTAGCTACTCTTGCCTTCGCTAGGACTGAGCCATACTGATTAGGAGACAAGTAATGTTTGGCTGAATATAGGTCAGCAGCACCACAAGTATCGGCCGTTGATTCACATCTAGATTCGAACTTCGGTTAGCACGTCATAGTCATTACTGTAGCGTTTTGGTTGCTATGCAGCCTAGGAATATTTAAAGAACTGTCTCCTAGGCTATGATATTGTTCACAAGTTACTAATTATATCTTTTAGATATTAACTGAGGCTTAATCCCATGAGATCATACTAATCTGGCAGCTTACATTGGTGTTGCTGCTGGATCTGGATCCAGAAAAACTCATCTCTGTATGTTTCTTCATAAGATATTACTTTTTTTTAGAGCACAAAGTTAGGTGAGAGGCTACAATTTGCAAGTAACACGATGTGTTTGATTGCTGATGTCGCACTGCGGCATGGAGTTAAAATCTTCATCTAAGACGATTCCAAATCAGAGCTCAGCTAAGAACACCGGCCCCACATGCAGTGGCACAGAGTTCAGTGTCAAGGCGCTGGCCTGGGATGATCTTCGGGACTTTACCCCTGAGTCTGCGTTGTATATAAGCACGCCCAAACATGGCTATGCCCGGGTAGAACCGTAGAAGCAGCAGGGTTAGTACGCTCTCTCTCCCTCTCTGCAGGCGAGGGGAGTAGTAAAAAAGAAACAGCCTCTTGCTTTTTCTACGGAGACGCGGTCACGCGGCGCAGGTAAGGTACACAAGCACGAGCCCTCCCCGTTCCTCTGTTGCTTTATTTTCGTGCGCTTAGTTCTTAATTAATAACAGCTACAGCGGCTAAGCTGCTTCAAGAAAATCATTAGGGCAGATTAATTTTTTTCTCTGCTTCAAGAACAGCAGAGTGGAATAGAACAAAGACACTGTTTTTCTTGGGTTTTTAACTTCGATCGCATCGATCAAGTCTTAAATATAGAAAAAGGGTAGCCCTCGCTCTTTTGGGTTTGGGTGGGGGGATGGAGCATCTCTGTGAAGAACAGTGAGCGTTCCTCATCTTCTCCTTGGTTAGATTTCCTTGCCTCTCTTGAATAAGTCATGTCTAGGAAGTATCACCTCGCGTTTTATTGGGAGATGAGGACGCCGACGTGAGGTAATTTTATACATAAAAACATCGGATTTGGGATGGAGTGTGGATCGGTAATGTAGGGGGAATCTGAGATTGCTCTGTTCTTTGCTGACCCTCCTTTTCGCTTCTCTTGATTCTTGATACAGGAGCAGTTGATTCGGATCGTATGTATACTTTTGGTTTTGATCACCGTAACATGCAAAATGGTTGTCCTTGGTTGTTTCTCGTCCTTTTTTTCTTCTTTCGAAAAGGAAGTTTTATTATCTTCCGGCCTCTGCAGAGGATGCACACAGCTTTTCTTGTCTATTTAACTACCAAGTTCTTTAATCGTGTCTTAATTGTTCAATTTCGTCTGATGCAAAATGCATGTTTGTTTAATTGTTCTCTTAAGGTCACAATACTGTCATTTCTTTTTCTTCAGGCATTATCCTCAATCCTTCTTTTTGATCTGCCTCTGTTTATTTTCTGAAAGAAAGCCGCCCATAGCTTATGCCCACGAGTTGCGTAATCGAGTCAAAATGTTTTTTATGAGGAAGTAGGGAAGGCCCTAAAGTGGTTAGAAATAAATATGATGGACGGATCGTACGCGATGCTCTTAAACTCCTCCTTGGTTCCATGGGTTTCTTTTTGTCTCTGCAAGTTGCTGGAGGAAATATCTGTTCTGTTCTCTTTATTTGTCCGGTTTCTTTTGTTCCAATGCTTTTCAGCGGCATTACTTTTCTGCAGCCCCCTGACGAACCTGATGCAGCCAACTTCCTGTAAATACATTATGGGGTTGTGATCATTGGTCAAAATTCCCATTCGATGATCGTAGACAACAACCTCAGAAAGCTTTCTCTTTCTGTATGGATATTTAGCAGTGAAATTGTAGGTGTTAGCCCGTGTATGGAGGCAAAGGGGAAAAGAGAGAGAAGAAAACCACATTTGGGCCCCCAAGCTTTCATTTTCGGAAGTTGTTGCAATCAGCTGCTATCTTTGTCTGTCCCCATACTCTTACTATTCTCAAAACTTAAACAGCGACTGAAGGGAATGTAGGACCCACCACTCAGCTGCTCATTGAATATATATGATTTGAGAAGTTTCTTGACCATCAGTTTATTCATTCTTGAAGGTAATGGGGAGTGGATAGGAGAGAAAAACAACGCAGCTTGAATTGATCGTTTAGTGATGGTTTTGAGCTAATTTTGAGGTCAAAGTATAGTAACCATAACTAGGGTAGTTTTTGGTAGTATTACTTCTTGGGGTTTCTTAACTAGTACTCCAAAAACAGTTTTAAACTGAGGTGATTGAGAGCTTTCAGATGTCACCCTTTAGGAATAGCAACGGAAGTTACATGTATCCGCGTGGCTGTGTGCATAAGATGCATGTTCACAATTGCCTAGAACTACTGTTGGGCTGTTCTCAGATAAGTTCATATACTGAGCTTTACTAGAAACCTTTGTGCAACATTGCTTATTTGTATACTCTAAAGACTGAAGGCCTGGATATTGAATTATTTGTTTGTATAGTTTATGGGTGTGCTGAGATAATCTCTTCCCCCACTCCTAAGATTCTGAATTTTCCTGCTTCCCGCTGAAAATCTTATTGTTGCTTGTTTCAGAAAAGAAAAGAAAAATTATGGTTGCAAGAGTCTAGTATATGACGACCTCAAAATTTCACCTCTGAGCAGTTTCTTATGGCTTCCTCTGCTGCCACCGTTCTTGATCTCCAAGCCTGCAAGGCACCCCTTATCTAAACGTGTCCTCTTTCTTTCTGTGTTTCATAAGCGTCACCCCTGACCAATCTTGTATCTTCTCATTGACAAATTTGCCCCTTGCGACATGACTTTATTTTTCTCATGCACTTGGTGACACCTGGCTTCCTTAATGTCCAAGAATCAGTTTCCTTTCACTTTTGTCTCCTTAATGTGTCCTCATTCTATAAATATGTATGATAGGTTTTGATCTTTTCCATACAGAAATCGGGATAAGAGAAAGTAGTACAAATTGATGGATTATGGGATTGAATTGAAGGGATGTGTTTGCCGGATCAAGAACTGTGCTATCGAACTCTTCTCAATGGAGGAGGATTTGGTGATTGATGATGAAGACTCATGGGACCTTGTTGGGAGGGACCTGCGGCTGAAGGCCACCTTCTTGTACATTGACCTCAGCCGTGTGATCTCCTCCTGTGATAGTGACGAGCGCAAGAAGACACTCACAGGCCTAGCCAACAAGTTCTTCTACTTCATGGATGAGGTGATGATTGATTCCTTCCCCTTCTTAGCAACATTTGGCTCAAACCGTGTCTTATTTTATTGCAAATTCACATGATGAATCATGCATACACAAGTTATCAGAGTTCATGGATGCCCTTGATTATTGAATTATACAAATGTCTCAATATTTCAACTGTATACAAATGTCTCAATATTTCAACTGAACTTAACTTGTAATTCCATCCTACTAGTTACAGAATTATTTACAGTTATGGTTGGTAGCCAACTAAACATTTTTAAGGTAATAATACAGTAAGTGGTTCAGTTCATCTTGGAGCAGCCTATACGGACCATTTGGATCTTCTGGGTGTGTAATACATATTGTTCCCCCTTAAACAAGTCGTTATCTTCCTTTTTCTTTCCTTTTGTTTTGGCAAAAGTAGTTATGGTTCATGACTGGGCTTTTAGCCTATGGATTTCAAATCCACCTAGTCCTCTTCGCTATGCAACTTCTATTATTTTCTTATCTATGTTTCCTAGGGAATGCAACTTCTATTCAGTTTAGTCTTTGATCAACTTTACAAAATCGATGTTTGGTGTTCCTTCTGGTATGTAACAACCTACCTGAGAGTTAATAGGGCAATTAGCACACCTGATTTGTGGACATGTTTAACGTCTTATCTGATTTAAGATGCCCTTGCACAAATGGCAGTTGGGCAATGCGGTGAAGAGCAGAAGCGTCCCTCTCATGCAGGTGTGCTACAGCGACACAACTCATGTTCTCCGCGAGGTGGTCGCCGCCCTTGTGCCATCCCATTAGTCTTGCCTTCATGTTGTGAAGCAGGAGACAGTAAGACCTGAGAGCCTCACATTTCTTGGAAGCAAGAAATGTCCCTAAAACTTGTACGAATGGATAAGCCAATATGAGAGAAAATGAGGTGCAGATCACCTATGTGATGTACATACGGCTTTAGAGTCTAAGCAAACTAAATGGTTAGCGTCAGGGTTGCTCCATAAAGTACATCTCTGAAGATTCTGTTTTCACTTTTGTATGTGGCTGATGCTTCGATCCTTCCTCTTGACGTGAATGTTGCTAGCAGCCGGTTAGTGATGCACTGATGCGCTTCATAGCTGCAATATCTGGTGGTAAGAGTAGATTTTATTGAATTGCATGTACCAGCTTAAGCTGTTGGTGAAAGTTAGGTAGTATATTTATACTTCAATATTCCTTCTCATGTTTAGACTCCTCTAAGCGTTAGATATGAGATTATTTATCTTTCAACACTCCCCCTCAAGCTCTTCCACGCCTTAGAGGTGGATCAATATAGACTGCAACTATTTTTATTAATAGTGCATTGGTCGGGTCTCGACCTCAGACTTCTTGGTTTTTATATCATATTTTATTGCATGCAACAACTAGTTCACTCAAAATTTTGGACTATTAGAGAAAGACTCCCCCTCATGTCTAGTCTTCACTAAGACTTAAACGTGGGATCAATGTAGGACATAACTATTTTTTCTTAATAATGTGTTGGTGGACTCTTAAATTCGAGATCTCTTAACTCTAATATCATATTGAATTACATACATTAGCCAGTTCACCTAAAAGCTTAAATTGTTGGACAAAGATAGGTACTGTATTTGTACTTCAACGGATTTAGTTCGATGGTCAATCAAGGCTCTGTTTGAGATTTTGCCTTGCAAATGCACGGTGTATAGTGATGGCCAAACGGAGTCCTGCTTAGTGACCTATGCATGAACTCGAGGTATAGGATGGTCCAAGGTAAAGCCGGAAAATGACCTTTTGTTGCTTGCTTGCTCCTAGCGTATGATAGTGGTGGATCTAGAATTTTGAATAAGGGTGGACCGATTAACTTCATTAACACATGCCCACGCTCCAGTCATTGCCGCGTTCTAAAATGGAAGCTAGTGATCGACCTAACTAAAATTTCTTGTTTTGTTCATCAACACATGCCCTCTCAGCCCGTCGGCCCTGCCTGCTGGCTGCCATGCCAAGCTTTGCGCCGCCACCTGTGACGAGCCTCCACCTACCTTGCTGTCCTGGCACCCACTACCAAAACCCGTCCGCTGTCGCCTAGCACAAGTCCCTGTCTGCCGTGCGCTGAGTGTGGTGCGTTGTCGGGAATGGAAGCCGTCGTGCGCCGTCGGGCATCGCCGCGTCAGGAACGGAAGCCGAGCGATCAGCGGTCGGTTTTCTTTTTGTTTTGTGGCTTTGTATATCACGATCGGGAGACAGTATCGGGAGACAGTAGTACTCAAACTCCCAGAATCCCACATGGATTTGACAGAGCTTAACATGCTCATGTTGGCTTTCGGTTCCCATCCTTTCTGGGTTTTGGTTATTCATAGGCCACATTGCGTTTCAAAGAAGATGAGTAGGAGCGAGCGATCGCATCTCATCTGATGCGTCTCCTGCAAGCAAAGCGTTAGCGTGGATGTGACAAGAATAAGTGACCTCTCCCATGGAAGGGGCGAAGACAGAGATGAGGTAGACCCTAGGCTGTGATAGCTCATCTAGGACTGGACCTTATATATTAGATACTTATTTAAATTTTGCAAGATGACTTCGGGTCTGAACCTCAGGCTGAAGCCCGGATAGCCTTGGGCCTGTCTCCGCCCCTGCCCATCGGACAGGCTACTCTGAAACTGTCGTCTCGACCAACGTGATGCGATTAAGGCCCCGTTTAATTAAGGTTAAGTTAATTAGGTTAGCTAATCTTAATTTGGATAGGTTAGATTAATTTTAATTTTAAGTTTGGTAGCTAACTTGATTAATTTAAATTACTATTTGGCTAGATTAGGGAGTTAGCGGTAAAAAAAAGGAATTTAGGAGAGTTAGTTGTACTGTGTTAAGTTATTCCACTTTTTTATGGGTTAATTTAATCTTGGGTTAGAGGAGTTAAATGGCTTTAACCGGATAAACTTAACCCCGCCTAATCCAAAAGTGTTTAACGGGTTAAGTCTCTAACCCACCCTTTAACCCTGAACCAAACAGGGCCTAAGCGATTAAGAACTGAAGGAAACTATGGCTGCGAGAACCACACCGCCACCTCTACGCTTTGTGCGTAGGGACATCGATCGCCCGGGCAGAGCATGCGCAGATTGCCCGAGTGGCAAACGGATGGCCTGTCTAGTGGCGCGGGTGGTGAGTGGCGTGGGGTCACGGCAGGAGCCGCAGGTAAGGGTGAGCAGATAACTCGAGGCTCACAGCTCGGCTCGGCTCGACTCGAAGGCACAATGAGCTGAGCTCGAGCCTCCTCCTCAGCTCATAAAGCTTGGCGAGTCGAGCCAAAAAGCTCGCGAGCCGCTTGTAGGGTCGTTTGGGCTCGTTGCATAATTTTTTTGACATGACCTTTACTAAAAATTAACAATTTACAAGTATATATGCAACAATTATACAACTGACAAGCATATATGGAATGATTATATAATTCACAAGTACATATGAAATAAAAAAATGCATGCACTCAACATGTCAACTAGTTTCAAGTCTCGAGTTCTCAACAACATTTACACATGCATCAAGTTCAAGTCCAACATTCAAATGTAAAGTCTGAAACTCTCGGCATGAACAATTCAACATCCAATAGCACAAAACACCATCTCACACCGGCGGGGCGAGTAGCAGCGGCAGTGTCAATGGGCGCCAGTAGGGCGGAGCAACAGCGGGCGCCGGCTGGGCAGAGCAGCGGTGGCGTCGTCTGGGTGGAGAGCGACAACGGCGTACGACAGTTGGAGGAGCAACGGTTGGCGGTGGCACACGCTAGCCCTAGTCCGGCGGCGGTCTGCAGGATAGGGAAGTGGGCGAGAGTCGAGACAAAACCAGGTACGTGCGTGCGAGTTGGTCTATATGGAGGAGGTCTGATTCGTGAACCGTGACGAGCCGGCTCGTGAGCCGAGCGAGCCCGAGTCGAGCCGGTTTCTAAGCTCACTGCAGGTAGTGAGCAGGGCCGAGCCAGCAAAATCAGGGGCCCTGTGCCAAAACTCTAAAATGGGGCCTACCTCACTAGAAAAATAGAACTATAATAATGTATAGGGCTATAGGCCATAATGTCTTACATAGCATGATAGCAATGAGATATATCAAGAATCGTATACCTATTCAACGCTTGGTTGCATAGTCTTTACTTGAACAACATCATTCTTTTAGTGTTCTTTGAAATAAAATCTTCAATGATATCCTCATAATCAATCTTCTCCAACACTTCACTCTCAAGTGCTATTGTGGCCAAATCAGTAAGTCTTTGTTGTATCATTGTAGTACGCATGTAGGACTTCAATAGCTTCAATTTAGAAAAGCTTCGTTCCGCTGATGCAATAGTCACAAGAATGGTCAACAGAACTCTATATGCAATACTTGCATAGGAAAAACAATCATGCCGCTTTAGAAACTTTAGAATTTTAACAGGCCCCATATTTTCTTTTGGAATGAAATCTTGAAGAAACCTCAACTCCATATACAGTTCATTGGCATCAATGTCAGATTTGCCATCTTTTTTAAGGGCAGCCTCAGATTATCACAAGAAGATTTCAAGCTCTTATTATCCAATGACTGCAATGTTTCGGAAGTAAATAAGAAACCAAAAATTTTCTGGTAATCCTGATATTGTTAAAATCTGCTTGTAAGTGAGGAAATTGTTTGATCAACAATAGGTATAAAATAGCTGATTCTGAATGATTCCTCTGCAGACTATGTGGTAACATTTGTGTCATCTGGGTTCTCATCAAATGTCTCTTTCTTTTAATTTCTCGTCTTTTACGAAATGTTGTACCAATATCCATCTCAAATGCAATTTTCTTTGGCTATCTCCAATGCTTCTAAAAAACCAGTTTCCCTATACCCCTTGAAGAAAGAAATCAGCCCTTGCACTTTCTCAATAGCAACATCAATAAGCATATCCTTTACTCGCAAGTGTTTGCTTACTAAATTAACAGCATACAATACCTCATACCAACTGACTATTGCCACGATAAATTCATACTCTCCAAGTTCATTATTTGCCAAACCTTTAGCCTCACTGCTCGTTTTTATATCATTATCAGTATCGGATACCTGAAATGAAAAGAAAGAAAATATATGTTATAGTTGGAGATAGCCAAAGGAATTATATCATTATCAATATGACAATATTGGGTACCTGAAGTAGAGCCTCCCAAATGTCTGCACATTGAAATCTGATAGCTTTAACACTTTCAACACGACTCTCCCAACGTGTAGTTGACACTAACTTGAGAGTCAATCATGTTATGTTATCTTTCAGAATCTGCCATTTCTTAGTAGAATTAGCAAAAGTTGTATATATGCATTGGATGATTCCAAAGAAGTCTTTAGCTTTACCACAAGTCTTGGCCATATCACAAAGTGTTAAATTAAGGCTATGGCAACCACAAGCAGAATAGAAATCTCTAGGATTTACATTCAAAAGTCTCTTTTGGACCCCTTGATATTTTCCTTTCATATTTGACCCGTTATCGTAACCTTGTCCTCTCACATCATCTATATCAAGATCAAGAAGCTTTAGTTCATTCTCTAGCACATCAAAAAATCCTTACCCAGTCGTATCATTTACATATAAAAATCCTAGAAAGGATTCTTCTATGCAAATATGACTTGAAGATAAATCCACATATCTTATAATTAAAGACATCTGTTCTTGGTGGCTTGCATCAGGGGTACAATCAAGTCTGACAGAGAAATACTTTGCACTCTTTATTTTCTTAACAATCTCAGACTTAATAGCAGAAGCAAGCAAGTGTATTGACTCATTTTGAATCTTATAATCAAGATAATGACATGAGTTTCTTCATTTGTAAGACGGCGAACATGCTCTTAAATAACTGGGTCAAATTCAGCCAACATCTCTATCAAACCCAAGAAATTCCCATTCCTATCTTCATACAGTTTGCTGTTAGTACCACGAAAGGCTAGATTATGCTTGGCAAGAAATTTTACAATGCAAACAATTCTGAACAAAACTTTTCTCCAGTGGTCCTTTTCATTCTCAAGTTGTCGCTGAGCAGCTTTATCAATAGTTTGATGCTTTTGCAATCTAGTACGCAACTCATACCAAGTGGTCATATTCAACACATGATCTGCACTTGTCTCATGCTCTTTAAGTCTGCTGCCAAGATGTATCCAATCATTATACCCCTCATTTACCAACTGACCTTTTCGATGCCCTTTTGTAAATAATTTACAACCGAAGCAAAAGACTCTATCGACTTCCTTAGAATAGACAAGCCAATCCCTATCGCAATGCTCCCCATTTGATAGAATTCTAGTGTAGAATAGATCAGAAAACCTTCTAGAATATCTATCCTTAGGACCTTTCTGAATTGATAAGTCTCTTCTAGGGCCCTTTTGTTCTAAAATGTCAATCTGTTTAGGATGAAGGGAATCCCAATATCTTGGATCAAATATATCAGGCTGAAAAGAATCACCAACATCCGCAACAGGTGAAGTATTCAAATTAACATCAATACTAGTGGCCCCGATGTTATCACCATTATTATCCATGTCAACGTTTGTGTTATCAATAAGAACTTCCTCAACCTCAACATTATTTTCTGTCTCCATCTGACCATCTCTAGGATCATTGTCAGCATTATTATCAAGTGCAGGGCCTTGATCAAGTGACTGATTATCGGAGGACATTTGTGAATCTTTTATAATAAACCTATCCATTGCCCCTTTCAGAGATTGAGTTAAATCCTCCATTCTTTGTTTTTTCTTACGCTTTTGGTAACCAGATTCATATTTTCTAGACCAATTTGTAGAAGACATGACTTGGATCTTGGAACACTAGACGTCTAGACCAATTGAACCAGCTCATGCAGAAAACAAATAGGACAATGCCATGTTTAATGCTCCAATAATCATACAAGGAAGCGGACAAAAAATATAACGGAAACTAATACTCTAAATATTAAAAATACACTTATAACTTCATTATCTAGTGTACGTACTAACCACTAAAATCAAAAGCAAATAAAGAAAGGGAATGTAGTTATGTAGAGCAAGTGCAAGACTGCAAGTGGCGCGGAGTTCGAAGGAAAAGAAAAAAACTTTACCACAGTGTTCAATCATTCCAAGCATAGGCACCACATGAACCACACGCTGACCAAATTTAACACGGTGAGCAACAACAAATATAAAATATTGCATTCTGAACACTTTAACCAGCATGCATCAGCGACAGCACGGAAAAATGCACACAAACCCCACATAGTTGATCCAAAAAATAGGTACCTGCAGGCTCGTAGGTTGCGGCCTCGATGTAGCCCCTAACCCGGGGAGCCCTCCTCGAGTCCTCGTCCGTATCACCTGCACGTATGCAGCGGGCAGCGGCGCGCCGCAGCATAGGGCGACGCCTGATGGCTCGGCGATCGCGCAGACGAACTGACGAAGATGAAGAGGCGCAGGCTACAGGGGGATTAATGGCTGATGGGCTGATAGGCTCAGAAATTTGGGGCCCCTGGAAATTGGAGGCCCTGTTCCGTCGCACGGGCTGCACGCCCATGGGCCCGGGGCCTGGGCCTGGTAGTGAGCCAAGAAGCTCAGCTTATGTTTTCGCGAGTTTAGACGAGCCGAGTCACGAGCCAGCTCGTGTCCAGCCCTAGCCACAGGTGCGGGAAGTGAAGTCGTGCACAGAACCAAGCCGCATCTGTAACGCCACACTCACGCTGCCGCGCGTCGTATATAGCAGTCAGTGTGGGTGTTTTTGTGTGAGCTCATACAGGTGAATGTCGTCTACGAGCGCGAGTGGCACTGGGAGGTGGGCCGATGAAGCGGTCGGCGGGGATGGCGGGCTCGAGCCGCGCTGGGGTGGGGTGGTAGGACCGTGTTTGGAGTGCGTGGTACCCGTTGCGGATGTGAAGTGGAGGCGTGTTCTCGTGCGTGTGCGTGTGCTCTCACGGGTCCGTCCAATTCTGGCCTGTGGACTTTACAGCGTGTGCAATCCGGCCCTTACTCTCTGCTGCTTCGCCAAACTTGCGTGTAGAAATAAGATCCGCTAAAATTACAGGAACAGAGAAATAAGATTCGCTAAAATTACAAGACTAGAATTAACAAAATATAGACGCCAAATCTCCATCAGACCCGCGCTTTACCGGAATTTCTGAAACTTTCTATTTGCAGTGATGCAGTGAAGCAGCGGGCGCATTAGCAGTGCTAAAAAAGGAAGAGATATTCAAATTCCTAATGGTTTGGTACATACAAATTTGTGATAGTTTGGTACACCAGTAATTCAGCACATGTAACATAAGTTTTCACAATATATATAAGTATGCTCCAAATATAAGAATAGATTCAAAATTTGAATTCTAGATGCTCTATTTTACTGAAAAAGATTTTTTGTTTGTAAATTCTGATAACAATATAGGGTTCTGCGCAAGATTTTAATACACATATAAATTCTGTGCATATAATTAAATAAACCCAAGGGTTTTTTGTAAAAATATTTAGAACCAGGCCAAATTTGGCCAGCCTAAACGCCCGTGTGCGTGGCCGAGTGGGCCGTCAGCCCATCGCCTGCTTCAGTCTGCCTCTTTTTTCTTTTTTTCTTTTTACCTGCACTGTGGATTGGGCCACACCATGGTTGTGGCCCACTTCTTCGGCCCACCTCCACGCGACTGTGTCGGGCTGGCCTAGAGCGCCAACGGCGGTGCGCGACGCGACCGTTGTGCACACGTGCACGACGGGCGGCTAGAGCACAGCATGGGCATGACGTCAGCAAAGCGGCCACGCGCGGCAAACGGCCAGAGCGTGGCAGGCACATGCAATGGGGCAGCCATGTTGAAGGAGATGACGACAGTGGCACACAGGCACGGTGGCCACGCGTGGCATAGATTGGGGAGAGAAGGATGCTGGAGAGTATAACAGTAGTAATGGTGGGTAATTATCTATTAACTTTAAGTGAAGGATAATATAGATAATTATCTATCAATTTTAAGTGAACGATAACGATAGGTAATTATCTATTAAATAAGGATAGTCATTGGATTAGGTGGCAGATTAGAAAACTAATCTAAGCTGTTAGATGTATTTAATCGGACATGGCCTAATGATATACATACTTTATGAGACAGATGTAGAATATAGAAAAGAATAGATAGCATAGATGTAGATATTCTCAAGATGAATAAGCAATCCAACTGCCCGTCCGAAGGAAACGTCACAATGGGGCACTACAGGATGCAAGACAATCAGCGGCTTCATCTCAAATTCACAATAGCGTACGATTGCCAAATCACCTCCCATCGAACGTAACCTACCTTATCCGAACTACATGGCTGATTGGCTGGGCAGTGTGCACACCTCAAGCCACTGAAAACCGAAGATTACAACACCAGGGGTGGACAGACTCCGCCATGGCATTGCAGCTCGCTATCCAAGCACTCGCCGCAAGCCTCTCCTGCGCTCGTAGCAAGCCCAACAAGCCGCCGAGCAATGGCCACCAACAACCGCAGGAACCAGCCGCCACAAGCAGCAGAAGGCTCGCGACAGCGGCAGCGGTCGGCACGGCGCTCCTGGCGTCCCAGCTGCTGCCGACGACAACGGGCAGCGCCGGCGCGTTCGACCTGAGGATCACCGTGCCGGAGCAGTCGAGCGAGGAGGCGGAGGCTGTCGTGAGGACCCACGCGAAGAACCTGGTGCGGGTCAAGGAATTCATCGACGCCAGGTCGTGGCGGCAGCTGCAGGCGGCGCTGCGGGCCAGCGCGGCCAACCTCAAGCAGGACCTGTACGCGATCATCCAGGCGAGGCCGGCGAGCCAGCGCCCCGAGCTACGGCGCCTCTACTCCGACCTCTTCAACAGCGTCACAAGAGTAGGCAGACATACAAATCAACGTGTTCCATAGGGATATACATATGGAAGCAATCATACATGCATGGTGTGCTGATCCTGTTCTGCTGTTGTGTGTGCAGCTGGACTACGCGGCCAGGGACAAGGAGGAGCTCCAAGTGCAGGAATACTACGGCAACATTGTCGCTGCCCTTGACGAGATTTTTGCCAAAATCATGTAGTTTCGACACTGGCTCATCAGGATAAAGAGGGACATTCTTTTGGTAAAACTAGGCATTTCGATTACATTTACATACAGGGAGCAGTAAATGGAAACCGGCAAAAAGGCTTTTCTTTTGCTATGTAGCTAGCTCTTATTAGCGTCCTGTGCTACATCTTCTATTTACTCTACTGTCTGGAGGAGAAATCCGGAAGAATCATATGTGCAGGTGCAGCAAGACCAGACAAAAACTGCAGCTTCCTGAAACCCTCACTGTTCACTGTTCAGCCACCAATATATAGGCTTGTTGCCATGAAATGCAGGAGTTCAAACATCTGTCTTTGGAGTCCTCGCAGGAGTCACCTCCCCTCTGCTTTCAGATAGAGAGAGCAGGATCCTTGGTGATTCTATTCATCACCATTTGGCGTATACGCAGAAACAGTAATTTTTCCAAATAATTCGTCAAACCACCGATGAAGTTTCAGTGTCTGCCTCATCTGTAACCTGTTGGCAGTGACTACCATCTTGGCTCCTCCTTCAAATAGCTGCTTCCAAGAACTTGTGCCTAAGAGAGAAAGATTACATGGGATACTAGATCAAGAACGACAAAATTTATGTATTTTGACATTCAGAAAAACTCATGAATGGATATGATATCAACAGGTAAGATGCTGAACTTCGAACTGGTTTGTGATAAGAGTGTCAACTAGTGACAGCATGTTTAAGAACTTACCATTGTAAGACCAGGAAGCACGTAGGTAGCAAGATTCTCATTCACTGAGACGGGCAATTGGGGCATCTCACTCATTATTCCGGGCATTTGGCTCATGCTGTTTATAAAAGAAGCATCATTAGAGGGTGAGTTCTTTTTCTTTACAAACATAACTCTAATTTCCGACAACTGAATTATACATGCAACAGAGATGAAATATGTTTACGTTTGTAAAAGACCATCAATGTTCCTTCTTGCCCGATGGAAGAGATCAATGTTGTTTTGAGCCTGTAAGAAAGAATATAGTTGGCATGAAATTCATCCTTCACAAACAATGCTCGAGATGCAGGCTAACTGGAAAATCATGGAGCGACTTCATTCTGCTGTACGTGTAATTGCACGTAAAAGGAACAATATGCTATAAAAAACCAAAGATCTTATACCACATTTTTCTAACGATCTATGCACTTCCCCCAACGTAGAAGAATTTTTTTCATGTACGCAAGCCAGTATAGAAGAACTGGAATGATTAACAAACTCCAAACAGAGTAAAGTAACACGAGAAAATATACCAACCTGAAATGTCAGAAGATTTGTTTCTATCTGATTAAGTAGCCGATTATTTTCGTCCAGTATATGCTGCACTGCATGATCTATCTCAGAGGCTGCATGGTGGAACATATGCAATTGGTCATATTATAGAACAAATAGATGGAAACAAATGAAAAGCATTAGCTGAATCTGCATTAGCATACCACTGAAAACTAAAAGTATTTCAAGTGCATTTTCCATGGCAAGTTGTTGCAGATAAGACATAATAAATTTGGTAAACAATCTAACCAAGGAAATGGTATTCTACATTCTACAACATAGTGATAAGATTCAGAACCCTGTCACAGTATGTGTGCAATGATATTTGAAGTTCAAGAGGAAATAGCTTATGATCTTTCAGTAAGTTCCATTCCCGGTAAATACCAGATAGAAGACGGTCTATGTAAACCCAAGTTTGGCCAAACAGGTTCGACATATCCACAGGTACTGAATGTACAGTGAATGATTTTCAAAATGTCAACTTTCGCAACCATTTCTAGCAGTTGACATGAGATTGTCACAATCTATACACCAATAAATATTTCAACTCTCAAGTTCCAGTGGAGTCAAGTAATCCCTGCCTAGCTGGGATAAGTTTAACAATGGATTCAATAACAAAGTCAGCTAGTGCGACTACTCTAAATTTCTTGTTTAAATTAATCTAACTCATGAGATCCGAGTATCCCAAAGATCGCATTCAAAATGACAGGGTATAATATAGAAAATAAAATTGAAACAAAATATAATATGTACAATTGAACATGATAGCAGATAGCTAGAAGTGAAGGTACATAAATGGAAGCAATCAAGGACCTGATACATTCTAAAAATGGACCTGATACTCAAGTAACGTACCAACCTCCAGATAGTAATTGATTGTTTTGAATGGCATTATGTGACACAAAGGAAGAGACTCTTATGTCCGTCTGAACAGGATGACTGGTACCCCATGATGAAGGCTCTACCATTTTATCCTGAGAAATAACCATTAGTAACACTCGTCAAACATATGCACATAAAAGTGTGATATTCACGGGAACAATGAATTATTATGCATATTCATATATATTGCCTCGGTTTGTAAATAGATGACTTCCTAGAAAGTGTGCTTTAAACTTTTCTAACTCTAACTCGTAATATAACAGGTAAAAATGGTATCATTAAATTTATCATGAAAACTATTTTTATGATGTCACAATTTTATATTTCTTTTGCTAATATATTCACATGAAAAGTAACGGTCAAAGTTGCATGTTGAAATCTATCATGTCCAAAACATCATCTATTTAAGAATTGAGGGAGTAGTATACTTTGTCGGTTTATTCTCTTTTGAAAAATACCTTTATAAGGAACGGATCCTATACTTTGGTTACCTTTCTTATTATTATTTGAAAACATATCTAGTTCTTCCTAAGTATTCTTGTTTCTAAAAACATCTTCATAAAATTTAAAGTGAAAATTTTCTTTTATTTTTCTCTAATTGTTGGTGGTAGATAAGGATGTGAGAAGAAACAAAGCTCATCAAATAGAAAAAGGATGCCAATACCTTTCTATCTTTCATCTTTCTGCTACTATGATATTCTGCAGGCTTCCGCCGTCTTGTATTTTGTTTGTTCTACAAGAGAACCAAACAATTGAAGTTATTAAATATAAAATAAAATGGAAGTATCCTTTTAAAAGTATATACTGGAGAAAAAATGCCAGCCTTTGTTATTTAGCTAGCTATAGTTTCAACAAAACTTCGAAGAACATGAAGCACATATTGGTTCATCGCAAACAATATACCAGGCCAAAAAGGAATCACATTTTAGTTTTCAGTGGTACTGAATTATTGCTCAACCAATAAGCTCAGGCAGCTATTGCAATTATAAATATATTGAGACAAAAAGGTGGAACACTGATCAAATAATATGTGCATGTTTTATTGTTTTATCATGAAATAAAAACATCCTGTATTTGATATATCTTTCCCTTTTGGCTATAAAAATGCACAACAATAAAATAATAGGCCCCGAAAGGATACACTGATTGCCAACTGATATCTCACTATGGTTATGGTCCAGAATGCACGAGTGCAGTATTTGTATATACATTGAGAATTAAGTGTATCTGTCACTCGTCCTAATATATGCACACATTGAGAGTAAGCGCATAATCACCCATCCTAATATGTTCAGATCAATCTTGAGATGCATATATCACACATTGAGATTGCTTACCCCTATCCATTGGCATCTCATGGCAACATCTCTCACCGTCTTGGTTGGTAATGAAGCTGCTATCTTTATATACTTCATGATGCCTTGTTCATTCACATATCTGAAAATATTCATCATTGGTACGCGAGAGAAAAAGAAAATTAAGGATGCACATGAGGGGTGAACCAACAAATACAAACTTCAGCAAGAGATAAGAAAAGCTTTATGCTAGCATCAGAAAACAGGATAATAAAATCTCTATCTATTGGACACAGTTGTAGGATAAAGTTCAACAATAGAGACCACAAGTTCTGTACTAATTTGCATATGACAACAGGTGGAAGTAGCTTACTTGTCAAGGCAATCTTTCAGCACTTGGAGCTCAAGATACGACCAATCCGCAGCCAGTGGCCCTCCATATTTGAGGTTCTGCGCAGAATCAGCAACCATACTGGATGAACTAGTGGAGACAACCACTGAAGGTGTGGTGCTCATCATCCCAATGTTGGTGTCCATGCCACTGGAACAGTCCAGGTACACCGGCATGCCTCCTGACCCGCTGGTTGTTGCGCTTGTCTGAAATGAAACCACATGCTGGCTGCAGAATGGCTGCGAAAATGGCCCAAAGTTTTGATTAGGATCGTCTGCCATCTGCATGCCCAGCAAATCCTCTAGAACAGAATTTGGTACTTCCAGCCTCGAAGGATGCACTCCAAGGTCCAGAACAACTTCACAATGCGGTTACAAGATGACAGCTTCGTGTTGCTTGTTTCAAGTTACACTGCTCCAATAGTTCACCCAGGTATGGTCTCCTGGCAACAATCTCTGCGGATGACATTAGACATGCAAAGCAAGTTAAAACCTTGGAATTTGGAGAAAGAAAACTCGAGAGGGGAAGTAGTATCGAGTCAATCTCTTATGAAGATAGAGAGCTCGAAATTTCTTTGCTTGAAAAGAGAAATATCTCAAGACAAAGAACTATACTCTGACATACATGTACCCTTCGGAAACAGAGTTTCTTTTCAGCCGTCAAAGATCCTAATGTTCTGTCAGTTTCATAACTAAACAAACACCGTATGAAAAAACATCAAATATCATCTTTTAGAGCTAGAGTCCCTGCTCCTCTTTTTTTTCCTATGTAATCCTTGGAAAGAGTTCAGTTCAGTTATATATACTATCTCGATTCTATGAAGTACACAGTGGACGAATTTCTTGAGATAGGATCAAATCGATAGGCAAAATATGTTCACAAAAATAAGAGCATATGACAGAGTCGACGGTCAGTGTCTATGCATGCAAAACAGATGAAGTCTAAAACCCCATAAACAACAAAGCAAATACAATTCCATGAAAGAATCAAATCAAGAAAGTAACTTGCGGACAAGGACCCGACCAATCTGCCCCTTCAGTTCATAAGTCATAGATAGAGACCTCGAGAAAACTCTACAAATGATTACGTAAAGTCAGACCTGGCCAATCAACCAGGAGCGAGCACACACAGAGGCATGCATGCAAAGCGCCATCCAGGAACAGACTTTGAAGGCTAGAGTTCATACCAAACCCAACTTTATCCAAACGTGCATGTTCCCTACGAGAGAACCAAATCAAGAGAACAGCCGCAAAGGAAGAACAGCCCGATCCTACCAGAACCGAACCAGGCAAGAATCCTAACAGCGGCACAGGTAACCAGACCAAATTACCAACGGACTTACTGGTCCAAATCCGATCTGTTTGTAGGGAGAAGGCCGGAGAAGCCAAGCTCCAGTGTGATTCTTGCGTGTCGCTCCCCGGGTGTGTGTTCGTGTGTGTGACGGTGCGCGTGGTGGTGGTGGAGGTAGTGTTAAATGGTGCCGCCCAGCTTTGTGCGCTCCAATGGGATGGAGGCCAAAAAGCGGCGGCCCCGCCTCTCCAGTAAACCGTATATGCCCCTCTGCCTCGAAAAGCCAAAGTCGCATGCCAATTTAACAACTTGCACACACAAAAGGATTGATGGGGAGGAGGAGAAAGAGAGGTGATCTCTGTTGGAGTTCAGAGGGAGAAGATCGGCACCGGCGGTGGCAGTGGCTTCTAAACAATGATTGACACTATTGGTTTCCATCTTTGGTTTCCTTCCCTCTTTTTTAGAAGCAGAGCAGATGGGTTCGTGCCACGATTACGATTTTCATCGGAAAGGGACCCCAGAATCACTGTTTACACTTCCCTCTTTCCCTTGCCTTCCTCGGATCGTTTCTTTCTTTTTTTTAATCATGCGAGGAAAGCAACATGTCCATGCTCCTTTGTTAGAAATATGCCATAGTGACAATCATAGGGATGATCATATTTCATTGTATCCATGATTTATTAAATATTCCTTGAATAATATCATTTATATTGATTGGCAAGTATGTGACTTGTTTGTGGAAGTCATATTAACCTTGAATGATTATTCTAAATTGGTCCCTAGTCGGTACTCATGTGAGGACACATATGAATAATAGACTAGCATATGTATTGGTCGATGATCATGTTTCACGGGTCATGGACATAGAGATGTCGAACCAATTACCATGTTAGACTGACCCAACTTAAGACACAATGTGTGTGCTATGTCATTTGACCTGAGATTGTCGTATGTACTTCATATGTGTAAATGACTTACTTAGGGGTTGTCCAACGTTGCTTCGTAACTGGGTAGTCATAAAGGCTGCCTTCTTGTTTGTCATGAAGCATGATGCGAGTCATAGTTAATCGAGATGGGATTTGCCCCTTTCTGTGATGAGAGAGATATCTCAGGGCCCCTCGAGTGATCGGATCCAGAAATACATGACCGTGCTACTTAAGGTTAAAGAGTTAACCTAGTGAAGGAATCCGAGACACACGATCGAGAAAGAGCTGTCAAGCTCGAGTGTGAGCTTGACAAATATCATGAGGCAAAGGGAGTTGCATACATAACATTGTGATGGTTCGTGCGATACGATCTTTACGTACGTTTGGGAGTTGGCACGTCCTGCTAGGGGCCGCTACCAATTAGTGACCGAGTAGGAGTACTTGGTTCATGTCTAAATGTGCGTGAACCTATATGGTCGCACACTTAAGGGGCAAGAGTTTAAATTCGAATTAGACTAGGCATAGAGTCCTAATGGGCCTCTAATGTAGAAGCCCATTATGGGGACGTCTATATAAGGAGGAGGGCGGACATGTTAGGGGGGCCAACTGAGAGTTCCCGAAACCCTAGCCGTCATCCCTCCCACACCTGAGGTTGCCCGTTCGGATCTAGCAATCCGGACGAGCGACGTTCCTCCCTGAACGTGTGGATACCTTGGAGGCGTTGCAGCTGTGATGCTTGGACGATCCGCCCGAGAGAACCACGAGGAGGAGGCGATCTGTTCGAGGGAACCGCGAGGAGGAGAAGGTAGTACAACTACAGCTGCTTCCGCTGCATCAACTCTACTTCCTCTACGGTTCTGCGCAACAAGGGGTAATCTTGTGATCTACGGCTACAGCAATTCCCGGTTTACGCGATAGAAAATTTTGTTTTGCGCTAGTGTAGCCTACCCGTATCCCTGCATCCTTTCCCCCCAATTCTACTGTAATGAATTTCCGTTCCTCGAAAATATTGTTATGAATTTCGCAGCATTTTTAGACGAAATTCACTGCTGCAGTGATACGTTTTCTCTGAACTTCAGGTCACAGTGTTTAACAGCCTAATCACATTTCGAATTGCCACACCCAACCTCGCAGAGATAGTCAGGTTGGTATTCATGCCACAAATTCAGGATTGTTGTGATATGCATGGTCCGGCTGCCAATTTGGGTCAGGTTGCCAAGAAACTTGCTAGTACGATGGATTCTGTGCATTGTTGGAGTATGAGAACATTGTTTTGGTTCCCAAAAACTTGAGAAAGCTAGGAAGAAGTTGGCTGAGTTGGAAAATACGACTGATGCTGTTGCTCTCGGCAGGAGAAATAAGTTGTTGGCTGAGATGGATGAGCTCTTACAAAAGGAAGAATTATTATGGCAGCAGCGATCTAGGATTTCTTGGCTTAAATATGGTGATAGAAATACTAGCTATTTTCACAGGAAAGCTCCTTGGAGATCACAGGAAAATAAGATTCAAGATTTACTGAAAGGGGATGGGAATAGTACGTCCAACTTGGAGGAGATGCAAGCTATGGCAATTGATTTTTTCAAGCATCTGTACATGAAGGATGATAATGTGGTGCCTGAGCCTATTTACATCTCATCCAACAAAAAGTAGACAGATGTATGAACGACTGTTTCTGCAAACCTTTTTCTGATTTTGAGATTAGTGAAGTTCTGTTTCAGATTAGGCTGTTGAAGATGCCAGGCTCGGATGGTTTCCCAGCGAGATTTTTTCAACTGAATTGGGCGATTATTTCGGAGGATATTATTGCTGTTGTCCGTAAGTTTTTCGAAGATGTTGTATGCGAGAAGGGGTTAATAATAAAGTTATTGTGCTCATCCATAAGAAAAAGAATTCGGTGGATCTAAAAGATTTCCGGCCGATCAATATATGCAATGTGATTTACAAGGTGATCTCCAAGTGTTTGGAAAACCGTTCGAGACCCTTACTACGGGATCTTATTCATCCAACTTAGAGTGCTTCTATTCCTGGTCGTATGATTACGGATAATACCTTAATTGCTTTTGAGTATATTCATGTTGATCAGAAATATGATGATGCTCATGTGGGCTTTGGTGCTTACAAGTTATATCTTACTAAAGCTTATGACGGAGTTGACTGGAAGTATTTGTGAGGTGTTCTTTTGGCTTTAGATTTCTCTACAACTTGGGTTAATTGGGTGATAACATGTGTTGCCTTGGCGACTTATTTTGTGAAGTTTAATGGCCAGGTGCTAGATTCTTCTCTCCGACTAAGGCCATTAGACAAGGTGATCCTCTATCACCTTATTTGTTCCTCTTTGTGGCCGACAGTCTCTTTGATATTCTTGGTGATGAGATGGGTCGTTGGAGACTTCAGGAGTTTCATATCTGTTGCCGAGCCCCTGGTACTTCCCATTTGTTATTTGTGGATGTCTTCTTTTCTTTAAGATGGACACGGATCAGGCTATGGTGATTAAGGGGGGCTATACATAAATATGAGAAAGGTTTTGGTCAACTTCTAAGTCCAGCAAAATGCTCTATCCACTTTGGGGATGGTTGTTCTCTTGGTAATAAAATTATGATATCCACTATCCTAAGAATTTAGACTTCTGTTTTTGAGGATAAGTATCTTGGGCTTCCGGTTACTAAAGGGCGTATGAGAGCAGGTAAATTTCAATATATAAAAGATAAATTTTACAAGCGTCTCTCCGACTGGCTGAAGAAGTATCTATCGAGTGGGGGCATGGAGGTGTTAATTAAATCGGTTTTGCCATCTCTCCCCAGTACGCTACGGGGGTTTTCAAGTTCCCGATTAGTCTATGTGATGATCTTATGCAACTTATTAGGAATTTTTGGTGAGGTGATGAGAAAGAGAGAAGGAAAGTTTGTTGGCTTGCTTGGCATAAAACAATTCGTCCAAAAGCTCATGGTGGTATTGGCTTTTGTGATTTGAGGATTTTTAATCAAGCTCTCCTTGCTCGTCATGCTTAGTGTCTTATTTGTTACCCAGATAGCTTATGTGCAAGACTTTTGAAAGCAAAGTACTATCTGAATGGTGAGTTACTTGATACTGTGTTCCCAAACAATTCATCTCTAGGTGGCAAGGTATTGAACATGGCCTCGTCCTGTTAAAGCAAGGTATTATTTGGCATGTGGATAAGGTTGATAAAGTCTGCATTTGGAGAGACAATTGAATTCACTAAAAATATTTGGTAGAAAAGGAAGATCATGCCTAAAATGGGTATCCCAACTTATGTTGCCTAATTCTAATTCTTGGGATGTTGGGCTAGTTAATCAAATCTTCCACACTCATGACGCTGCAGTTGTCTTGCAAATTCGCATATCGGCGTACAGAGAAGAAGAATATGTTGCTTGGCACTTTGAAAGCAAATGGTTTATTTTCGATTCATAGTGCGTACGAGCTAGGTCTCAATAAGGAGTTGTTCCATGAAGATACAGGGCAGAATAGTTGTGCTCTAGATGGTGAGCGCACAATCTGGAAGTGCATATGGAGTGCAAATGTTTCATAAAAATTAAAAATCATTGCTTGGAAACTTGCTACTGATGCTCTTGTTGTGTAGGCAAATAGGTGGCGTCGAAACATGGGGACTCGTCCAAATGTATTATGTGTAGGATGGAGAGTGAGTGTTGGGAATGGCTCTCTCGAGGTGGCCCTTGCTACCTACACTATGTGAGGACCTACGCACACTCTTTACACCGACTAGCCTTTCCTTATGTACTTAGTGCTTTGCTTTTGGGCGGCTACGCCACTCACATTAAAGCACCGTTATGATTTCGTGCGACCGAGCCGCTCACATCGAATCGCAATTCAACAAACACTAAGTATTAGAAGTACGCGGTTTACCGGGGAGACAACACTTACAGAAGGAAACTCTCTTATTCACTATTAAAACTTTGATACAACTATTTTAATGGCTACCCTACCACTTCACCTAATGCCACTCATACCTCACTCTCTCATATGCTCATGGTGGCTATTCTTCCCTTTCTTTGTTACATGGGAGAGGAGTGGCACCCCTATTTATAGTTGTACAAGCCCATTGGATTAGCATCAAGTGGCACACATCCAAACCCTACACTAGAAATATCTCTTCTCTAGAATTCTCTTTTAAAATATCTACCTATTTAATATTCCATAATTATATAGTACTCCTTTAAAATATATCTAACATACTTATCTCTTATTTCTTCTAGAGTCTTCTCCTCAAATATCTTTCTCTTGTAATCATCTAATGTCTTATAGAAGTTTCTTACTTTGCCATGGGAGAATTATCTATAATATCTCTCATGACAAATATCTAGGTATTCATGAGAACTCCTAGACCTTCCAGAAGCTTCTTGCTACAAGTATATATTAGATTATATTCAACAATGAGGATGAATTATGTATGATGATACGATGCCCCAAAGCTCGAGCTTTATGTCTGGGGATTCGACAAGTGTGGTCACTCCCAACTGAGAAGAAATTTGTTAAAATGGATCCAGATCAGTTATTAAATTTGTTGGCTCACGAAGACACTTATATTCGTAGTCAGCTCCTATTTCTTTTCCGGAGGGCATGCCATCTTCGTAATGATTTTTTTTCGAAACGGAGGCAAAAGGTTTTCCTCATTCCATTATTTAAGGAGTTATATTACAAGCTAAGGAAAAGAAGCAGGAAACAAGTAGAAGATTGCAAAGCCTAATCTCTCGGCATGATGTTCATCAAATTTTTCGCCTCCGCTGTGGCCAGATTGCCGCCTCATCTTTATTAAGGAGGATGCTATGGTGCAAAGTTCAATGCATTTCCTTAAAAGCTATATTACCTCTTGGACTGGATCTTCATGTCTTAGTCACGGTGCTGATTTGCCTAATATCCAGGATGGAACTTTTGCTCCACAACAGTCTCCAAAGTGGACAACTCCTCCCATTGGTTGGGTTCAGGTCTGTGTTGATACTAGCTTTGACATTCACTCTGATACAGCCAGCCTTGGTGTTATTGCTAGGAACCATGTCGATAAAGTTGTGCTCTCAGCTTGGGACTTCCTGGAGTTTTTGTTGCAATGTAGTGGAGGCGGAATTATTGGCTTGTCTCTATGGTTTGCACATATTTGTTAGTGGACACGCGTCAGTCTTTCTTCATACAGATTGCTTGACAGCTTACCATTCTATTACTTCTATTTTGGAGGATCGTTATAGTCTCCGACCAATACGTCAGGAAATTTGTGGTGTGGTTGCTTTGTGGAGGTGTCTTTTGTTAAGATTTCTTGTACGAAAGATGAGATTGCTCATTCTCTAACCGTGTTGGGTAGGAGAGAGAGGTATAATGGTGTGTTGCATGGCTCGATTCCTCCCTATGTGGCAAAGTTGGTTGTACGTGATTGTAATAATTTGGTTCGCTAATATATTAAGCTCTCTCCATTTAAAAAGTTTTTTTTATGTGCTCTTATATCATCAGACGTTCTACTGACACGTGGGTCCAGCGTTCCAACCACACCATGTCAGTCTTATTCACTGGCATATCTCAATTTTTGTTAGTATTTCTGTTGTACTGACAAGAGGATTTTATTTATTTAATAATTTTGATTTTTGTTAGCGACTACAACCAGACTTATTTCTATGATCTAGCCCTATGGCCACACGTCGCAAACGACACTGCCACGCCACTGACCATGAAGTGGCCATATCTTGCCACGCAAAGACGAGTGGCATGACAATGTTCTTTGGCCATATTTTTGGTGATCGCATGGGCCAAAAAAGCCGTATTATGGCTCTGTTTTTAAGGTTGGACCCGTCAATTGAAGATTTGAAGCTCGATTATATTTTACTGTACTCTTGTCACTTTTACTCAATTTGATATATTCAGCTGATTGTTTCGAAGGCGTATCATTCGCTGATCTGTTAATTGCATTATAATGTGATATCAGGTTTACATACCTAAATAATTTTTCATATATACTTTGCCCAATCGCAACAAATTTGCAACCTCAGAATGAGAATAGTCAAATATCAGTTAGGACTCTTGACTAGAGTAACTGTGCAACATTTTTTTATAAGTATCAAACTTTATAACTTTTACGAATATATCATAACGATCTTAATGAAGAATGTGTGTATTTTGAGGAACAGATGTATATTTACTCTTTGAGGAAATTGGTTATGGTTAAAGAAGCAATTGCATATTGCGATAGAAGCTAATGGTAAAGCATTATCTAAAAAAAGAAACCAACAGTAAAAAATTGCACGCGTCGTGCAGACATGGAAATTGAAATTTGAAAGAATTCTAATATCCACCTTCATATGACGTGGGTCAGTTTGAATCCCTTTTGTGAGGATCGTGTGTTCCAATTAGGGCCCCGCCCGATTGGTTGCGAGTAGTATTATCTTTTAAACGAGAAAAACTCTTAATAGGTATGTATATCCTAAGGGTAAATTAGGACCATATTCCTCTTACAGATCCCCTTGTATATATCCTAAGGTGGCCACAACATTAGGGCACTCCCAATACATTATATCTTAGGTTGTATCTTATTGTGTTTAGATACAAGCTATTCAATGGGTTGTATCTTAGTGTTGTATCTAAAAGAGCTCTCATTTAATGTGTTTTGTGAGAGAAAAAACATGAGATGTCTTGGATTTGGTGCTAAGAACTATATCTAGATTAAGATATAGTTACTCTCTTTTTCCTCATTAAATAGAGTGCCACATCAAATTTTTGCTTAGTTGGCAGGCTTAAGATATAGTACACCTTGGAGCATTGAGACTGCCCTTAGTTTTATAGTGATGATGGAAGTTAAATCATGGAGCCCAGTCTTTCACTTTCTTACTTCATGTCAGACATCTAAAACCTACATTTGCATGCCTTTTTTTCTTTTGTTGTTTTCTAAGTGCAAGTAGAGATTGAGTGCCCATCCCATTCCCCAACTGGATCTCTCTTTTTTATTTCATTGTGGGCTTGGAATCAGATCCTACTAATTTTCTGAGAACTAAACTAGACTGCATATGAAGGCAACATGCAATTTGTGCGCGTTCACTCCACTAACCCCGACTTACCATCTATAGGGCATCTGTTCCAGTAGACCAGGACCCATCTGTTATATGCACCATATGTTCGTTACAATCAACCATAACAATTGAAAAGAGGGGACCTCGAACATGTTACCATAAAATCTTCTGAGGTTACAAGTGCAGGTTTCTACAACCAAAAAGTGTTATAACATGAGACCACATAAGGGATAATTAAGTGGAGCAATTTAGTCTTTGACTCAGTGGTTATCTAGCTAGTTTACTACAGTACATGAGAATATGAATCTACCAATTTCAGATTTTTATTTGGACGGTTAGTTCATATTCGTTTAGCACGTGTCGTATGCTGAACCATACCTGAAATCAATACCATGGATGTGCTAGCTAATGTCTGGAGCGAGATTGTTCGTTCCTATCACATGTTTGTATTCAAGCCTTATTGGGATTGTAGAAATTTTGTAGGATTCTAACTTTTAAATTTTTTTTAATGATCAAAGGAATGGTGCTATAAAATTTCTATGTTGTGCTTTTCTGTGCTCTCAATTCTTTATGAATTTCAACATCCACTCTGACCTCATTTTTACATTCATTCACGTAGGAACGATACATTTTTCCTGTGTGTTTTCTTGTACTCTATCCAAACAATTGTCCTCGTAGTTTTCATGTATTTTGAAATCCTGTGTTTTACATTTACATTTTTGTCAAATTATTGTGTTTTTTAAATTCTGTACTTTTCATTCATAATATTCAGAGGGACCCTCAATGTATCACGGGATAACATGTATCCGTGTTGAGCAGGGACACGGTGCCTCCAAACTCGAAAACAAAACTTAAATCAAGTACCAGTACCATCGTCCATCCATCACTGCATTTCTCCTGGCTTGCACAATTTACACTAGTACTCTCGAGTCTCGCTCGGAGGTGCTCCTTGATATTTTTTTTTGAGAAGGGATATCTGCATTATAGAGATAAGGAAACCAGATACATCTGGAGAGGGACAGCTGTCCCCTAAATTTGCACAAAGGCCCCTACATAAAAGAGAAATACAAACAAGGCCCTAGAGCCATCCTCAACATCCGGTCCGCCGCAAGCGTCCTTCCCGCCGACGAGCCGCCGAGCGCGCCGAAGGGAACCGAAGCCGGCACCACAAGCTGCACCTGCAAAAGATAGAAAGAGGACAAAGCCTCGGAGAAGCGCCGCGAAAGACGACCGCCGCGAGCGACGGATCTTGACAACCGATGAAGGCACAGCGACTGGGACAGCACCCAAATCTGAGCAGGCAAGCAAGGAGCGCTGTGGATCGAAGACCGCAACAGAGCCCACCGCAGCTCGAGGAGGGAAAGCAGCTTCCAGCAGGCACGAACGTGGCACCGCCCAAGCCGGAACCGGAGAGACCGAGAGCAGCGAGATCCACCTCTCCAGACGCACACCCAAGCAGAACGAAAAACGAAACAACAAATCCACTAGCTCCTCACCATCGCCGGAGGAGGCAACGGCGAGCCGGGGTTGGAGCCGGGATACCAAAACTCCTCCCACCGCCGAGCAACCCGACAAGCCGACGGTGGAGCGGAGAAACAAAACGGGACCGACAAGGGCCCTATTTACAGATCCGGCAACAGACCAAATTAACGATGCTTTTCTGGCTGACCTGTGAACAACAAGTAGGGGCAGAAGGGTGCCGCGTTGGGGTGACGACGGACAACAGGGGTGGCAGTGTCCTGCTGAAGCAGAGGGGCGGCGTGTCAGGATGGTGAGCTTAGGGGCGTAGCGCGACAGGGAGCAGGAGAGGGGTGGCAGTGGCAGTCGCCGGTTGGGGCGACAGTGGCAGTGCGATGGGGGCAGCGGAGGGGCCGCAGCGTCCGATTATGGGCACAGCCGCACAGGGGCTGCGCTCCTTGATATTCTTTTTCACACACAAAATAGACCACATGAAATCTGAACGATACATGAGGATCCGCACCATTAGCTTCTGCAGACCATGCTAGCAGCGTATAATTTACTGTAGTGCTTAAACAACGTGCGGAACTGCAGACCATGTATTGTCACGCGTGCGTCGGGTTAGTGTGGGGACACCGGACGGTTCTCACGGGCGCGTGAGACCCATGTGGTTAAGCATGGATCGATCGAGCGGTACGTGGAGCCCCGAGCCCATCGTTGTCAGAGCTCACAGCGTAAGCAGGCCTCAGAGTAGCGAGCGCGGTTCCCGTGCGGCGAAGGGAAGACCCAACGCTCTCAGTTGCTGCCACAGTGCGCCCGCTGCCTGCTTCCGCACGGTGCCGGCGGGAGCAGTGGGTAGCTGGCTCGGGACGGCCGCAAAAATGCAACTTTAGTCTTGTCAAACGACAATAGTAATTTTAGCCTCCTCTAAAATATAAAGTTAAATTTGATCTTGTGAAGCAACGGATAGATGACTCGTGACATATATTACGAATTCAACCCACGATAAGAATATATCACGGATCGTGACAGCGTGTCGACGCATGCGATAACCACGTGACAAGGCCGCATGTGGATCCGAGGCATGACACGTGGCCCTGTCATACGGCCGACATACTATCATGGATGGGATCCGTAAAATGTCACCTATTGTGGGTTCAACCCGCTATAGGTACCAGGTGTCGTCTGTCTGTTACTTCACAGGATTAAATTTAATTATATATTTTTTAAAGAATTAAAATTGGTATTGTCCCTCGGTACATGGCAAGACTAGCCCTTTTGCCCGGGACGGCGCTCCCGGCCCTTTGCGGCGCCGAAACGCGCGCGGTCGGCTTCGGCCAATAATTGAGAGGGCACGGCGGGGCCACGACCGCAAGGGACACCGGGAACGTTCACACCGCGCACGGCCGCCCGTGCATGCAGTGGTTGACCGGTTAATTTTGCAGTGCAGCGACCGTGTAGGTAGATGCCAATACGCAAGTTGCTCCGCCCACCGGCCTGCGGGCTTCTAGTAATTGGTCCTAGGCAAAACGGCCGGGCATTCCTTTTTGATCTTGAAAGGTTCCGTGCGTCCATCGCATGCATTATTGCGAAAAGACAGTTCACACGAGTAAGATGCGGTGACTAATGAGGGCAATAGCCAATAGGCCCCGTTCTCTAGCAACAGGTAGGGAATTGGCCCGCTACATATGGAGGTTTTGTCTTGAAGTACATTTAGCATCTACAATCTTGTATATAACTAATACTATATTTGTGTTTTATTTGATGATATGAGATACTCACTAATAAATCCAAAATTATTCGAACTTAGATTCTCATTCCCAGTGAGGACAGGACAGGAAAATTTTCCCGATAGATGGACTTTGCATCCGCTAGTGGGGAATGTGTGGCTCTTCTCATCCCTAGAGGAAACTAGTAAATTAGGGAGCATAATTATTCGACGTGGAGAATATTACGTCTTCTGTTTGCGACAGATGGGTACATCATTATGCGCGAGGTGCGCCCACACAGAAAGATCATATGAGATTGTTCCTCCGAAAAAATAAGAAAGATGTACGTTGTACTACTACTATCCAAGGGGGAATCCAGGCCTAGGGCAGCCGGATGCTCTAGCCTCCTCAAGATCAAAATCTCATCTAATCTTTGTTGATAAATTAATAAAAGATCATAAAAGTCTCATTTAATTCATAGATCTTTTTTCGTTGCCTACAAAATCTCTATAAAATTCTTGTAAAATTCCTACGAATCCTAGAGGCTCTCAGAGTTGAGCTCAATCCAGCTCCGGACTTCTCTATATCTGACTCCGGGTTTGCTACCGCCTGCTGTCCATTGGCTATCAACTAATTTGGCTGGCTGGAGTTTCCTAAAGAACAAATACATAAAAATTGGCTGGTGGAGCAGGTAATGCGAGTCTCTTTGATCCACGTGTTAAATGTTGGTGCGTGGCTCATGACAGATGGCATGCAATATATGAAAAAAATATGAATACGTGTCAACAAATTGATCCTTTCTATTGTCTGGAGCTCAGCGTGGTGGTCTTTGACTCGGGTCATCTTTAGTTTCTCCAACATACGACGAATTTCTGCCACGATTCTTTTCCGAAGCATCTGCTGTTACCAAATAGTGTAGGTTTTCAATTTGGAAAGCAATGAGCGTAAATTGATTCTTCAAGACGCTACGTTCTTTGAGAATCTTTTATTCGAAGAAAACTTTCCTGGAGAATTTTATTACTCTAATTGAAAAGTTTAATTTATTGAGTTGGTTTTCATATTCACTTTTCCTTCACAGAGGTGCAATTAAAAGGTTAATTATTTTCCTTCCTGGCTCTGTAAACCTTATTCTACGTAAAAATACTATATATTAATAAAATAATCTGATTTTTATCTTTTAGGACTAGTTTGTATTAAATAAAAAAGATATTATTATCATATAAAAATATATTTTCATCGCATGAAATTTATTATATAAAAACATCACATCGTATTGGTTTTTATTTATGTTCTAAAATATTTTCATCACATAGTAGAAATATTTTCATGAAAATTCAATCCAATGTTAGGATCCCTAGTCCTACCTATATTATTTTCTTATTTCTCCTCCAAAATCTATTCCCTGTTTTCTGGTGCGGTAATTGCGTGAAATGTACACGCGCATATTGAATTGCAACGGATTCAGCGTTGGTGGTCACTGACTGGGTAGCACGACACTCTGCAGTGAGAGGTGCAGTAGGAGAATTGCTTTGGGTGGTCACTCCAAGGTGGGAGCCTGGCCCCACCAGAAGACACCAAACCCTCTCTCAAAATGGCGAAACTGCCCATGACACCCATCCCACGCGGCACCACGCTTATGTGCCCTTCCTTGTGCACGGGCGCACCCATTTTGCAGGTAATTATATTTGGTGCTGCACCTGCACGCTTTGGGTTACATCAACCATAGATTACGGTTCGGTAACAATCTTATCTCCTTGATTTTTCTACTCTATTTTGGCAGCATGCATTAGATGCCTCCTACAAGGATTTACCGCAGCCATTCACTGTAATCCGTTGTACCGAACTGAGCAGAGAACAGTCTCTGGGACGCGTGACGAGTCAGGTCGAGAACTAAAGGCGATAGCTTGCACACAAAGCAAGGCACTAACAAACACGACACTAGGCAATAGGCGTGCATTGCTTTTCCACACTGAGGCCACCTGAGATGAGACTGAGGGAGAGATTGTAGATATTATACAGAGAGATGTGGATGTGGTGGCTTTATCCAGCTAGGATCAAGAGGAACAAACGGTGAAAAGAGAGAGCACCCACCACAGACCTGCGCCTAAAGCAGGCCGAAGCAGAATCCACCCGCTTTATTCGCGCCACACTAAAAGAAGCAACCAACTTGGTTGGCAATGCGACGCAGAATCTAACGCCGTTCTCCTCTCAGAGACAGATCCCTCCCCACCCCAAGAGTCAAAACTCCCGAAAAGCCAGGCTCCCCACCCACAGCACGGCCACAGCGCACATCAGATTCCTTGGAAAAGGCGAGGTGCAAGTGACACCGTGACAGAATCCACTCCTTCCAGAGATTCCAAAGGCCACCGGCATACTGTTTCTCCTCCTAGTGCTCCTGCAACTATGGATGACCAGCCTTTGCCCCGGCTGACGTTCTGTAGCATAGCCTGCTCACCAATGCCAGGAAGGTTACATGGCTACCGATGAGTCAGTTGCACATATGCTCTTTTCTTTCTAAATTAGTTGCACATATGCTTTACTCGCATGGATCTTCTTCGAGATGTATGCGAGATGGGAGCTGCGCAAGAACGATGGCCATACTGTGGTGGATGCCCATATCCGCGTAAAGGAGGCGTAAAGATATGGATTCTGTACTGTGGTCCGTGGTGCGCTCCCAAGGAAGGAGCAGAGAGGACGGGAATCATTCCGAGCCGTGATCATGGATTCATTTCGCGATCGAGATGCGGTTTTCTGTACCTGTACAGGCGTTTGACGTAACGTCGGACGCAGCCTCGCGCTGTAGTGGTGGGCGTTTGCACGAGCACTGCCGCGCGATCCCATTGGGCGAACCTGGCATCGGGGACTCGTGCCGGTCACCCGGGCGGTCCGCTTGGCCCCCTCGTAATTGTTGGGTGGAAAGGAGGAGGTCGTTGCTCGTGGGTCATGGCAGACATGCACACACGCATCCTGGGTAAGAGCCCTAATCATGGAGCTGAGAAAGGGGAGGATTATGGTCTGGCCAGAATGATGAGAGGCATCGAGGTCATGAACAGCTCAAACAATGTAAAAGCACACCAAGGAAGGAGTGCGGGTAAATTGGACCGTAATTCTCATGTTCAGGTCTATCGTTGGCAGCCGAATCTGGGATCAGTCATCAGGCCCTGGAAGTTGCAGGCAAATGGTGTATATGTATTTGGAAGCTCCAGGAAGTTATTCTTCATCTGAGGTAGTGAGAACATGTTATGTACAAGCAAAACCTCCCAATTCCTAAACCAGTTCAAAAAGCATACCCTCCTAAACCTGTTAACCGAGACAAAATCTACTTTACATGTTGTAACCATGGGGCCGTTAGCTCAGCAGAGTATAGCACCTAAGGCACTTCCAAAATTAAGTTCTGTTTCATCCTTGGGTAATGGCAACTTACAGTACGTGAAAAAGATCCCAACCGATACACATGCCCGTTCCCCTTCCGCTCGCTCCCAGCGGGCAACCACCTCAACCACGCCGCCGCCACCCAAATCCTCCGGTAAGCCCACCTCAACCACTGCCCCCTCTCAGATCTGCCACCTTTCGCAGAGCCTCACCTCACCCGTAGCACCTGAGAAGCTGTCCTAGAGCTCCGATGATGAGGACTATGATTCAGTTCCCGAAACATCACTGGGCCTTCAAATCCTCCGCTGCGCAGCCCGCATCCGGAGCGAAGGCGCAGATGCTGGCCATTTCAAGGCACCACTCGAAGTAGCTGCAGGGCCAGTTAATGCCGCCATGAAGACCACCCAACCTGCCTCCCAGCTAGAGACACGGCCGCAGTCATCTCCCTAGCCCAGCAAGACAAGACAGGCACCGCGTCTCCACTCAACCATCGCCTCGAGCCATGAGCCTCTCCGTCCTTCCTACGCCGCTGCTTTGATGGCACACAATCCTGCTCCAAGATCCCCGAGCGGCACCCCATCCTCTGGCTGGACAGAGGTCAAAGCCCCTTACTGGTGGAGGAAATGCGGGACATATGAGCACAACCACCGCAATAATGGCAGGGGCAACAATGAAGCCTTCTTAAGAGTCACCAGAGGAAAATGCTTCAATTGCCTGAGTAGCAGCCATTTCATTGCTCGCTGCAGGGAGACAAGAAGGTGCTACAGGTGCAGACGCCCTGGCCACATCGCTCGTACCTGTCCAAGTCCTCTTGCCCCTCTGCCGGCGTCACGAAGGCCGACCACTCCAGCGCCCGCAATGGAGAACTTTGACCACTCCAGGAGGCCGATGGATGACCATTGCTCCATCACTGCCTCCGAGAAGACCCAAGCAGCCGAGTGCTCCTTCACCACCCACGCCGCCGTCGTCTGGCTCGGCATGAACCGACCACGCACGGACACGGCGGACATCGTCTAAGCCTTTCGCCAGGTGTATGGCATCAAGCCTTCAGACATGCAGGCCGCTCCGCACCATCCAGAAGACTACATCATTTACTTCGTCGACACTCGCCATCACGATGACACCGCCGGCCGCTCCTTCAAGGTGGGCGGCCGATCCTTCAAGGTTCATGCGTGGAGCGCGGAGCGACATGCCGACTGGACGAGCATGCCTTTCCATGTGCGTCTATGCCTGGAGGGCATCCCGATGCACCTTTGGAACGCCGAGGCAGCGGCCACCATCATCTCGCAGCGCTGCGCGCTTCACTTCATCGAGGAAGGCTCGCTCCACTGTGAGGAAATGTTGGTCATCACACATACACACACACTTGCAAGGAGATGGAGTGAGGTTAGGAAGAGAGGAGAGCGCTGGAGAACTCTGGAGACTTGATTTGGGGAAAATACTTGCCCTTCACATTTCCTACTACTAATCTGATATACAGATGACATTTTTCTATATACACCCCTGACTATCTATTCTATTCTACACAAGTACCTCCAACACTCCCCCTCAAGATGAGGCGAAGATGTCGACGAGTCTCATCTTGTTACATATATTCTGAAAAGATACAACACTAACACCCTTAGTTAGCACATCAGCAAGTTGATCAGCTGATCTTACATATGACACATGGAGTACTCTCTTATCTAAACTATCCTTTATGAAATGCCTATCTATTTCAATATGTTTAGTTCTGTCATGATGCACCGGATTGTGGATAATGTTGACAGTAGCTTGGTTATCACAGTACAGCCGAAGAGGTGCACCATTAAAGAGATGAAGTTCAGACATCAGTATTTTTACCCACATGAGTTCACATAATCCAGATGCCATAGCTCGAAATTCTGCCTCTGCTGTTGATCTAGCGACGACGCTTTGTTTCTTGCTCCTCCAACTAACTAGATTGCCACCAACAAACACACAATATCCAGAGGTAGACTTTCTATCATCTAAACTACCGCCCCAATCTGCATCTGAATAGCCTTCTATTTCCAGATTTCCACATTTAGAGAATAATATCCCTTTTCCAGGACATCCTTTTAAATACCTAAGTATTCTTCTAACTGCATCCATATGACTGGTACGAGGATTATGCATGTATCTACTGACCACGCTTACTGCATAAGCAATGTCAGGTCTGGTGTGAGATAAGTAAATCAGACGCCCAACTAGTCTTTGATATTTCTGTCTATCAACTAATTCACCAACATCTGCTTGTATGTGATGGTTCTGTTCAATAGGTGTGGATGCCGGTTTACACTCTAGCATTCCTGTTTCGGTCAGTAAATCTAAAACATATTTCCTTTGTGATAGAAAAATACCTTGCACACTATAGGCCACTTCTATTCCGAGGAAGTAGTGCAGATGTCCTAAGTCCTTTACCTCGAATGATTTTGCCAGGTTTCTCTTCAGTTGCCGTATCTCCTCCTTAGCATCACCTGTAATTACTATGTCGTCAACATATACAATGAGTATAGCAATTTTTCCTTGTACACGCTTATAGAACAAAGTGTGGTCTGCATTGCTTTGTTGATAACCTCTAGAGCACATCTCTCTCCTAAATCTCCCAAACCATGCTCTAGGAGATTGCTTTAGCCCATATAAAGATTTTTTTAGTCTACATACTTTACCCTCAGTCTCGAGAGTATAGAACCCTGGAGGTATCTCCATATAGACTTCCTCTTCCAAGTCTCCATGAAGAAAAGCATTTTTTACATCCAACTGAAACAACTCCCACTCGAGGTTTGTGGCTATGGAGATCAAGGTCCATACGGTATTCATTTTTGCAACTTGTGCAAAGGTTTCATCATAGTCTACACCGCAAGTTTGACTATACCCTTTAGCAACTAGCCTCGCTTTATACCTTTGTACTTTACCATTGGGTGAATATTTTATGGTAAAGACCCATTTACAACCCACTACCTTCTTACCATCGGGGGGTACCGTTAGTTCCCAGGTTTCATTTTTATCAAGTGCTTCCATCTCTTCTATCATCGCTGCTCTCCACTCAGGGTACAACCTTGCTTCTTGCCAATCCTTGGGGATAGGAATAGCGGCCTCCATTGCAGCCATAAAGGATTTATAAACCGGCCCAACTGATGAATAAGATACATAACCAGAAATGTCATACTGATTAAATTTAGTGGGTAACTTTCCAGTTGTAGAGCGAGATGACTTTCTAAGGGCGATAGGAACATCAAGGTCATCATAAGGAGGAGGATTACCGCTGTCTGGCAACGCTGGAGTTGATGATGTAGATTCTAGAACTTGTAACGAGGAATCTGAAGCTAAGCCTAGTGGTTGTTCCTCCCCAGTTTCATTAGTACTTTGCTCGTGATCTTCCAGATGAGTGCCTTGTATGGTATTTTCCTCACCTTGCCTTGGATGTTGCCCTTCTTCTCCTAAGTTCCCTATCTCCAAGTTATCTTGGTCATCTCCTGGGATTACTCCAATCACCATTTGTTCATCATCATCTTCATCTTCCAAGCCGCTGGGTAAGATTGAGCCATTAGTGTCAAACAACTCAGGAAAAACATCATTTAGAACCGGAGCTTCATCATAGAATGATTCATGTTCTCTAAATGTCACATCCATACTTACAAAAAATTTCCTTTTGGATGGACACCAACACTTGTACCCTTTTTGTTTTCCTGAGTACCCAACAAACACACATTTTAAAGCTCTTGGATCTAACTTCCCCACTAAAGGTCTATGATCCCTCACAAAACACACGCAACCGAATACTTTAGGAGGGACAATATAAGTGTTCTAACCAGTCAAGCACTCGATTGGAGTTTTATAACCAAGCACCCGCGTTGGCATTCTGTTTATTAGATAGGCCGCCGTCAAGATTGCCTCACTCCACAAGAATTTGGGCACCTTCATAGTCATCATTAAGCACCTTGTCACCTCTAGTAGATGTCTATTCTTTCTTTTTGCAAGTCCATTTTGTTCCGAAGTACCAGGACAAGTAGTTTGGTGAATAACACCCAGATTAGATAAAAAACTATCAAACTCATTATTTACATACTCAGTACCATTATCCGTACGAAGGACTTTAACGCATGCATTATACTGATTTCGGATCAGATTATAGAAATCTTTGAAACATTCATAGACATCATTCTTGTTCTTTAATACATACACCCATGTGGTCCTGGTGCAGCAGTCTATAAAAGTCACAAAATAACGATAACCTTGGAAAGAGCTGACTCCACTAGGGCCCCATACATCAGAGTGTATGGTCCAAAAAGGTGTTTCACTTCTAATATTTCGTGGTATATAAGTGCTTCTGGTGTGTTTCCATACTCACATGCATCACACACCAATCCCTCCTTACCGACTTTACTACATAAGTCTGGATAAAGCTTACTCAAACTTGCGAAAGGAATGTGCCCTAACCGTCGATGTAGCATTAGAACTTCATCCAAGGGAGAGTATGATATAGCTGCTGCCACCAATGGGGATACTTCTTCATCTAGGTAATATAAACCTTCACGCATTGTCCCCTTCCCAATCCTTCTTCCAGTCCCAAGATCCTGAAAAGCACACCATGTTGGGAAGAATAGAGCAACACAATTAAGTTCGTTGGTAATTCTACTTACTGACAGCAAATTAACTGGGAAAGATGGGACGTGCAACACAGATGATAGAGTCATATTAGGACCACATGACACTGCACCAGATCCTTTGATCTCCTGTGTCGAGCCATCAGCTAGTTTTACACATGATTTATTAGGGCCAGGTGCATAATTTATAAAGTTTTTATGAGAACCAGCCATGTGTGTAGAGGCACCCGAATCTATCAGCCAAGTTGCAGCAGTATATTTAAGCATTTCAGAATTGGAGTCATTACTACCCAGACATGCAGATGCCGTTGAAGCTTCAGCTGACTTCAGTTTTTCCTTTGCAGTAGTTTCCTTGAACTTGTGCCACTTTTCTAGCTCTTCTGCACTCATTTGCACATTCACCGTATTAGATGTGTCCTCACTCACTACTGAGTTGTTTGCTCTGACCACATATCTACCACCTCTTCCACGTCCTATGCCACGAACAGGACCACCACGACCACGGCCCCTTCCTAACCCATCCTGTCCACGTCCTCGGCCTATTCCGGTTAATTGAGGACATGAAGATCGCATGTGTCCCACCTGACCACATTCAAAGCAAGTTCTTTCATTTATAGGCACTACCGGCCTTTGCTGATTTCCTATTCCAACAGCGAACATCACCGACCTCCCTTGTGCTATGCCTTGAGTTGTAGCTCCCCCTGCTTCCAACTTCAACCTTGTCTCCTCACTGATGATGGCAGAAATTGCCTCCTCTAGACTTGGTGACTTGTCACTGCCATAAATAGCCGCTCTGCGATTCTCAAACTTGGGATTGAGCCCGTTTAAGAAATCTCTAACCCGTCTCTTCTCCATCCATTTGTTGTATGTCTCTGCACAATTGCCACACCCTAACTTGAGTGGGTCATAATAATCCATATCACTCCACAGACGCTTCAGATCAGACACATAATCAACTACAGATTTGTCACCTTGTCTTACTTCTTGCAGTTCCTTTTGAATCTTGCAAGCAAGCATCTCATTCCCAACACCTGAGAATGTACCCTTCAGTAACCTCCAGATTTCAGAAACATCCTTGATTCTCTCTACCTGTTTCGCGATTTGGGGTGAAATTGAGCTCAGCAACCAGGCTCTTATAAGGGCATTGGTTGTTTTCCACTTCTGGCCTTCCTTGGAACCTTCCTCGGTTGGCTTCTCAATCGTGCCCAGCACATACCCCTCAAGCTTTCTGGACACTAGTATGGTTTCAGCATGCTCAGCCCAGCTTCCATAACTATCCGGTCCATCTAGCTTCACATGAGGCATTTGCAGTGGGTGGAATTCTTCCTTGCTTTCTCCTTCAGATTTTGAACTCTGTCCCTGTCTACTCAAAGCATCAAACAGCGCTTGGTATTTTGCATCCATGGCTTGCAGGACAGCTGCAAGCTCACCCGCCGTAACCCCCGACGGAGTACCAGTTGTACCAGACATCCTCCACACAACTCAACAACGCTACTCCCTCTGTTACTGAGTCAGACCACAAATCCTCCCTTTCCACTGCCGGCAGAGTTAACACAATTCCTGTCCCCTCCGGTAATCTGTCAGCTGCTCACAAACCGCTGAACCAAACTGCACGAAATTTTACAGGCAAGCAGACACATGAGTTCCTCACAAACTGACCAAAATTCAGCTCAATCGGACATCGTTTGCCTACTCAAACTGTTCACCTACCGAAACTGCTCTGTGCTGGAACAGCAGTAACCCGAACTGACAAAACACCTCTCCAAACTGATGCTCCACTGATCCAATACTCAAACCAGCTAACCAGATCGAAGTACTCAAAGTAAGGAACAAGCTCACCAAGTTTGGAGCCAATCCAAGGACGTTTGAGCCTCCAATCACAAGCTTGAACACTGTCTGATCTGAAGCAACAAAATCTGGACAGAATCACCTCTCTTTCTTCTTCTTCCTCTCTTCTCTCACTCCTCTACCAGCGATGCACGCCGCCGTTGCCGTCGCCTCGCGCCGCCAATCCTCCGCCGCCGGTCGCAGCACCTCTCTCCGGATCTGCCCGTCCGCCGCTGTCGCCAACACTAACCGGCACCACCTCCTGCCCTCAACGCCGGCAACCCCAGGATCTACCACTTGGCTCTGATACCATGTTGGTCATCACACATACACACACACTTGCAAGGAGATGGAGTGAGGTTAGGAAGAGAGGAGAGCGCTGGAGAACTCTGGAGACTTGATTTGGGGAAAATACTTGCCCTTCGCATTTCCTACTACTAATCTGATATACAGATGACATTTTTCTATATACACCCCTGACTATCTATTCTATTCTACACAAGTACCTCCAACAGGAAACATCCACGCTCTGCCTCTTGGCTTGGGCCCCGACAACCAGTGTCATTCCCAGAACCGTTTGGCTCTCCGTCATTCAGTCGACGAGGCTTCAGGCTGCAAAAGGAATGACGGCTCCGACGCCATCTTTGGTCATCAGCCAAGAGCCACCTCAAGCAACCCAAGAGGGATCGGTCTACAAGGTTCTCATCCACCTGGATGTTGTGGAGGACTTCTCCGGCCTTGGTGCACTGGACGGGAGAGAGGGCAACCTGCACGGACAGTGCAAGATTATGAAGCTTCACTGGAAGCTTGGTGTCTTGGACGGCACCGAGCCGGCGCACGCGATGGAGGAGCACCAGGGAGACGCCCGCGACGTCATCCGCGAGCGCCGGTCCCTAATCGACGGACGCGGCAACCGCGAGCAAAGGCCCTAGGAGGAGTGCGGCAGGCGTGACAGACGCCAAGGGAGTGACATCCAACGCTCTTGCCGTGTGCCTGACGTGCTGGCTTATCGCAGACGAGGAGGAGACGACGACGAAGACTCCGGTGCAAGAAGGGAGGACCACCCTCGTCGCCATGCCCAGGTTGAGCGCTATCACAATCACAGCCACAACTGCGACAACACGCCATACAGGCGCGGCGATGGCGGACATGATCGAGGATCTAGAAGGGACGCGTCGAAGCACCGCCACACCTTCCATCGCTGGTCATGTGCTGTGGGCCAGAGGGAGGGAGCTGCAGCACGGAAGTGCATGAACAGCTTCAGCAGGTGCTTGCTTCGCTCCTCCCCTCGCAGACGTCACCCGAGCTGTAGCCCAAGCCCCCTGGCCGCGGGGGATCGTTCCGCCAGGCCTGTGCTGGTCGCCGCCACTGGACAAATCCCGCTGATGCCCAACGATGCAGCCAAGGAATTTCCTGACGCCGCATCCCCGCCGAACGTTCCGGGGCTGGGCAGCAAAGCGAACCCCCCCACTGCTGTGTTGTCCCTTGCCATCCAGGCCCACTCTCTGCACGAGGAAGTTGCGTCCGACGCGGCTCAGGCGGATGGAGACGCTTTTGAAGCAGACACAGGGGACGTTCCACCACTGGATGCAGTGGACGTCCTAGGCGTCACGAATGGAGAGGACCACACTCAGATCGCCAGTGACAACGACACTCTTGAAGATTTCATCTCCGGTGTGACCAGGCGTCTCCCCTCTGCTATCTTGGCCACCCTTGCCAGCCACGACAAAAACTCACGCGCTAGCAAATACTTGCTGGTGCAGGCTGAGCCACGCAGAAGCGTCTGCCTTGCACACAAGCCGATGGCCGTGACCAGAGAGAGGGCAGCTCAGGAGCTTCTGGCCCATAAGTTACGACTGCTGGAAGCACAAGACCCTTTCGATGATGATGCTCACAAGCGTTACGTCGACCTCTTCGATGGGCCCCTTTCTGCATCGGCAACCAGAGCGATCCAAGGACTCGTTAAAGCAGTTAACAAAGTCAAGAAGGCAGGAAAGATACCGATGGTATCCCAAGCAACACCGGAGATCTTGTCTCATGGCTAAGTGCTCCACTGCTTGCTCGTCAGAGTCAAGGCTGCGCTGAAGGCCTTGTGTTAGGGCGTAGTGTTTGTGCTCGTGTTATGTGTCTTGGTTTGTTGTTCTTCTCTTGTAAGCCTGGGAGGCTATGTTCTAGGCAGGTTGTGGCCGGCATCCGCATGTGGCTAGGTCGGGAGTCTGAGTCACAAGCCCAGTTGGTCGGAGTGATCCTTTTGCTTGTTCGGCTTGCGAAAGCTAGGAGGTGTTCTTTTACTGCTCTTGTCTAATGGCACAACAAGACGTTTCGATTATCGCCTGGCATGTGAGGGGGCTCAACGCTCCAGCCCGTCGAGCTGCTATCTGAAAGGTCGTCTCGGACACGCGCTGTACAATTGTATGTCTACAAGAAACGAAGCCTGCCGTCATTGACGCCGATATCGTCAGGGACACCTTGGGCCCCTTTTTTGTTGATCATTTTGCTTTCCTCCGAGCTGCTAGAACTAGGGGTGGAATTCTCCTCGCCTGTTCTAGTAGCTTCTTCGAGATGACAGACACGACCTTCACGGCGCACACCATCTCTAGTTGCATTCGCATGAAGGAGGAGGATGCCTGCTGTTCGCACGAAATTGGATCCGTGAAACACCTAGGTAATGGGAGTCGTCAACCGCACTTACGTGTACGATACACGGATGCTTTTCGAGCAAAGCAACAAAGGATAACTATCGTACTTACGCGTACGACGAGCGATTGCTTTCCGAGCAAATCAACAAAGATCTTCTGGCTTACGTGCAGAAGAACCGATCGTTTTTCAGCGCAAAACGATAAAGATCTACAACTAGAACAGAAAAGTAAAGGTAAAAGTAATAGATTGATTTGTGTCGATTGTTGGATGATCTCAGTCGGCCATCACCCCTCATATTTATAGGGCGGCTGGTCTTCCCGTAGGAGATCAAGACTCCTAATCCTAATTGATTACAGATATACAATCTTTCCTTATTTAAAGGATCCCGATCTATTATACATATGACTTTCCATCGCTCAGGACTCCTTTCTCGAATATGAGATATCTTTCCATACGAACTGAGAGTCTTTCCGAATCCATGGTTAATTCCTTCCTTATTAAGACTCTTTCTCTAAGTCTCCGTGTCGGATGAGCCTTGGTGATAGGGGACTCGTCATATCGACTCGTTCGCGGATCGACCTGATTGCATCATGACTTGTTTCTGCTGGGACTCGGCTCCGTCCGACCTGTGTCCTTTCGGGGACTTGAGTACTTGGGCTCATCAATGTTCGGGAACGCCAGTACTCGAGGACACGGGCCCGAGTGCTCGGTACTCGGATGTGCTGGCACTCAGGATTGCCAGTGCTCGGGACCGCTAGTACTTGAGTCCGCTAGTACTCGGGAACGCCAGTACTCGGGAACGCGAGTGCGAGTGCTCGGGGTCGATGGCGCTCGGGGTCGATGGCGCTCGGGGTCGATCGCGAGCGCTCGGGGACGCTTCCGACTGCTCGGGTCTTCGGGAGCTTCTGCGAGTACCTTCGTACTCGGGATGTAGCGAGTACTCGGGGACACTGCGGACTGCTCGGGATGTGAGTATCCGGACCTGTACCTCAAGAGTTAATGCTTAAATTCATAGCGAGTAAATCCATTATTCTAATTTGGCTAGTTGAATAAATCTTAAAGCCAAATTACACCGCAAGCAACACCTAACACTTAATTTGGCCAATCAAATAAATCATTGAGCCAAATTACGCTGTAAACACATGCCCCCCTGCTTTTTGGTATAATTGCATTTACCAAAACACCTTGGACCGCACCATTGCTTAGGGCGATACTTATAAAGGACGTATCGGCCATAGATTTCGTTAAGCTTCTTGCCACATACTTGGGTAATACCTTTTCAGATATTTCCCATTAAGAGCCTTAGGTAACCCTTCCCCTTGCAAAGACTCTACAAAGTAAGAATTCCCAGGGACGATCTCGACAACCTTATATGGACCTTCCCAACTCGGTGACCATTTGCCGAATTTGTTGTTCCGAGTCCCAATAGGTAAATCGTCTTCCATACTAGATCTCCTATCTGAAACGATTTTTCCTTTACTCTTTTATTGTAAGCCTTAGCAACTCTCAACTTTTCCCTTTCGATTTCTCGCAAGGCTTTCAACCTTTATTCTGAAACATCGTCTATCCTATCTATCATCAGGTGGCTATAATCTTCAGCCGACAAGTCGTTTTGTCTGGCTATTCTAAGAGCTTGTAATCTAACTTCCACGGGTAACACCGCTTCCTGCCCGTACACTAACTCGAATGGTGTCACTCGGGTCGCCCCATGCTTAGATATTCGATGGGCCCATAAAGCTTCCGAAAGGACTTCATGCCACCTTCTCGGATGTTCCTCAATTTTCTTCTTTATTAACTTGATCAAGGTCTTATTGTTGGACTCGGCCTGTCCATTAGCTTGCACATAATAGGGCGACGAGTTCAACAACTTGACTCCAAAGGATTCGGCAAACTCACTGAATTGGTGAGACATAAAGGATGCACCCTGATCAGTTGTCAGAGTTTGAGGGATGCCGAACCTATGAATGATATGCTCTAGAACAAAGCTAATCACTTCCTTATGAGTCATATTTTTTAAAGGAACTGCTTCGGTCCATTTAGTAAAATAATCTGTAGCTACAAGGACAAAACGATGACCTTTAGACGAGGCAGGATATATTTGCCCGATGAAGTCTAGACCCCATCCTCTAAATGGCCACGGCTTTATAATAGGGTTCATCTTAGCCGCGGGTACCAATTGTATGTTCCCGAACTTCTGACATGCTTCACATCCTCTATAATACCGAAAACAGTCTTCTAACATAGTCGGCCAATAGAATCCTGCCCTCTTCAATAACCACTGCATCTTGGGGGCCGACTGATGTGTTCCGCATATCCCTTCATGCACTTCTCCCATAGCTACCTTTGACTGGTCGGGATCTAAGCATTTCAATAATACTCCATCTATCGTCCGGCGATACAACTCGTCATTAAACAAGGTGTACTTTATAGCTTGCCGCCGAATTTTTCTATCTCTTGTTCGACTCGGATCTTTCAAATAACTAACTAAAGGTGCCCTCCAATCATTGACTTCCAAACCGCTTACCGACTCGGCCGCTTGTGTTAGACTGTTGCCCCCCGAGTCGGTATTGGATCTACACGAGTTGGCCTCGACTTCCAGCAAGTCGGCCTGGCCTTCGATAGCAACGAGCATCGGCTTTCTAGATATGAAAAACTTCCCTCTCCCGACTTGGTACCCGGATGCTTGCTGTGCCAAATAGTTGGCTCTAGAGTTCTCCTCTCTAGGCACATGGCTGATATTAAAAGTATCTAAGAACTTGACTATGTCTAAACATCGGTCTAAGTAACTATTCAACAGACCATCAAAGCATTGAAACTCGCCGTTGACTTGCTGAACTACTAGCAATGAATCCCCAAAAGCATCTATATCTTTACGCCCATATCTACTAAGTTTTGCAAGCCAAACAACAATGCCTCATACTCTGCCTGGTTATTAGTGCAAGGATACTCTAGTCGGACCGATGATTCATAAATGATATTCTTTGGTGAAACTAAAACAGTACCAATGCCTTGCCCACTTCTGCAAACCGATCCATCAAAATAAAGCTTCCATGGACATGTACCAACATAATTAATATCTTCCTCATCCTTAACCTGATGATCGACAATGAAGTCGGCGACAACTTGACCCTTCATAGCACGCAACGACTCATATATTAAATCATACTCTATTAAGGCATAGGCCCATTTTCCAACTCGTCCGCTAAGAATCGGTTGTTGTAACATATACTTAATCACGTCAACTTGGCAAGACACTATACAGGTACTCGAAAGCAGATAGTGCCGAAACTTGGCACATGCGTAAAATAAGCATAAGCATAGCTTCTCGATGAATACGTACTGACTTTCGGTGTCGAGTAGTCGGCGACTTACATATGCGATGATGTACTCCTTCTTGTCGACTTCTTGAGTTAATACTGCGCCGAGTACTTTATCTTGCGCAGCAATGTATAGCCGGAATAGAACTCCCGACTTGGGTGCTCGAAGCACTGGAGGACTCGATAAGTATCTCTTGATATTATTGAAAGCGTCTCGCTGCTCTGCCCCCCAAGTGAACTCGGCTTCGTCTTTTAGCCGAAGCAAAGGGACAAACGATTCAATCTTACCCACCAGGTTAGATATAAATCGTCTTAAGTAGTTTATCTTCCCTAATAAACTCTGCACATCTTTCTTGCATGTCGGCTCTCCTAACTTCCTAATGGCTTCTATCTTCTTAGGGTCGATCTCTATACCCTGCTCATGAATTATGAACCCTAAGAACTTACCAGCCGACACTCCAAAAGCACATTTGAGCGGGTTCATCTTCAACCCGTACCGGCGCATTCTTTCAAAGGCTAGTCGTAAGTCGGTTAAATGGTGATTACAGCCGTCCGACTTGATGACGATGTCATCAATGTAGACTTCTACCACAATGCCTAAGAGATCATGGAAGATTAAGTTCATAGCACGCTGATACGTGGCGCCTGCATTCTTCAACCCGAATGTCATGACAACCCACTCGAACAACCCGACAAAACCGGGGCAACAAAAGGCAGTTTTAAACATGTCCTCTTCGGCCATAAAGATCTGGTTATACCCGGCATTGCCATCTAAGAAACTGAGTACTTTGTGTCCGGAGGCGTCGTTTATCAACATGTCGGCTATAGGCATAGGATACTCGTCTTTAGGTGTGGCTCTATTCAAATCCCTGAAGTCTATGCACACCCTAATCTTCCCGGTATTCTTCTTCTCGACTGGCACAATATTTGAAATCCATTCGGCATACCTGCATGGCCGAATGAAGCCTGCATTCACCAGTCGGTCGACTTCTTCTTTGATGCGATCATACAAGTTAGGGTTGAAGCGCCTAGGCGGTTGCTTGTGGGGTCGGAAACCAGACTTGATAGGCAGCTTATGCTCGACTAGGTTCCGACTCAACCCGGGCATCTCTGTATAATTCCAAGCAAAGCAGTCTACGAATTCTTTGAGTAGCGCACACACCTTGCCCTTCTGGCCGACTTCCATATTGGCGTTAATAAATGTTGGTCGCGGCGTGCTTCCATCGCCAATATCAATTTCTTCAAGCGGATCGGCCGATGAGAACCCTTGCCCGAGTTTCTCCATGTCGCCAAAATCTTCAATAGTCTCATGCATATCGTTCCTGCCCGAACGATACTCCTCGGTGCGCTTTTGTAGCCACTTAACGCTATTTTCCTTGTCCATTTATAATGACAAATCATTAAGCTGAGCTATACAAGCCGGCTGTGCCTGTATCGGTACGAACCCGTCCTTGCCGATACTGACATAGTCGTAGTCGGACAAATCTCTGCCCGACAAGCATCTCATATCGCCGTGTTGCCAATCGACCGTAGTCTCTGTTAACGCGATGCAGGCCGAGTTGTCTGCCTCAATGACCTCGACATCCTCGTCCACCCACTGGATTAAGCACTGATGCAGGGTAGAGGGGATGCAGCAGTTGGCATGAATCCAATCTCGCCCCAAGAGCACGTTGTATCGGCCTTTGACGTCGACTACGAAGAATGCAGTCAGCAGAGTCTTGCTTCCGACTGTGAGTTCTACGGACAATATGCCTTTGGCTTCGGATAGCTCTCCTGAGAACCCGCTGAGTCCCATGTTTGTCTTCATCAACTCGGACTCCTTTCGGCCTAGCTTGGAGAACACTGAAAGTGGCATAATGTTGACTCCAGCGCCGCCGTCAACGAGCATGCGGCCGATAGGTTTCCCATTGATGTGGCCTTTGATGAATAGAGGCTTCAAATGCTGTCCGTGCCTCTCCGGCTTCTCAAATATAGCAGTACTAGGTCCGAGTAGAAGCTCTGCGACTTCCGACTCGGGAGCACGGAACTCGATAGGCAACTTGAACACCATGTTGATGTCCATGTCGGTGGGTACCTCCCCGACATCACTGATGGCAGCGCAATCTTCTTCCCTTGCGATGCGCTTCTCCTTCCAGGTCATCTTCGCGGGTTTCATTGGTCTGGCTTGGTTGAACCATTCATCGCACTTCTTCTCGACGAACTCCTCCCTGAGCTCGAGTGCTCGCAGCCACTGGACCCTTCGTTTCTGAGAATGTGTGAGCCCGGTGGGGCACCACTGCGGCTTTGGTTTTGTTCCTGGTTCGACCGCCTTGGTCTTCTTAATCGGCTGACTCGGCGCGATTTCAGTGGTTGCTTCCCGAGCGCCGGGTCCTGCTGCATTGCTGGATTCTGGCTTGTCCGAGTCATGTACTGTGCCGAACCGTACATGCCGAGTCCCCGCTGGTGGAGCCGAGTTAATTTGCGAGCTAATTACCACGGCTGACCGTTGTGGTCGACTTCCCTCTGGGACTCGGGCACTCCTTGCTCCGTCCGACTCGGATTGGGCCATTGTGTGGTCTCCGGGTTCGGACTCGGCGCGCTTAACTGGTACCCAGACTTGCCTAGTCGGCGAGTTACTCCCCTGGACCTTCCTTAGGGTTGCCAGCCGACTTGGTACGTCAGGTGCCTTGCGCCGAGTGGCGGGTCGGTCGCCCGGGTTCTCGACTCGAGCCGGGTTCTTTTCCCGTGGGTAGGGTTGAAAACGGAACGGAAATTTTCCGTCCGTTTCCGGAAAAAAGGGAAACGGAAGCTCTTATACGGAAACGGAAACGGAATTTTTCGGTACGGAAACGGAAACGGAAATTTTATACGGAAACGGAAACGGAAACGGTACGGCGATTTCAGTCGGAAACGGAAACGGAAACGGAAATTCCGTATAAGAAAAACGGAACATTTCCGAATAAGCCCACGTAAAGGTTCTGGCCCATCTAGTCATCTATCCTATCCAGCCCATCTAGATCCCCTATCCCTAACAGGCTAACCCTTTTTACTCTCGTATAAATATAATTGGTTATGTAATATATATTATTTGTGTCATGTTGTTTTTATTGTATTTTTGTGCATGGTTCAAGGGGTTCTTGTGTTCCGACAAATATTCGTTATCGTTTTCGTTTTCGACCGTATTCGTCTCGTATTCGTTTCCGGTACTTTCCGTTTCCGTTTCGATTTCGGAGTTTCCGTATTCGTTTCCGTTCCGATAAAAGAGTGCGGAAATGGAAATGGTAAGACATTTTTCCGACCGTTTCCGTACCGTTTTCAACCCTACCCGTGGGGCTGTTCTCTGAACCTGGACCTGGACGGGATCCAGCTCGGCTGAAACATGCTGATTGGCCCAGCCGGATGCGGTGCCCAAAGGTTGAAACCCCACGGAGGGCACTGTGGGTAAAAAGCGTGCATGCCTCCCCAGCACGCCGGGCCTGGAGCGAGGTATGGTGGTTGCACGTAAGGACCTCCCTGCCAGCACTCGGGACCACCGAAACCTCGTCGGGGAGGAGACCTGGGGCGCTTGGTTCCTCCAAGCCGAGTGAACACATTGTTGGTCGTGTATTTATTCAGCAGCTGTTTCACCGTCGGCTTTGACTTCGCGGCTTGGCTCTTCCCTCCATTAACCTTCCAGACGCCGACTTCTGGATTCTTTGGCTTGATCATCCTCGGAGTCGGCGAAGAGTTCGAACTGATCGTCTCTGGAGTAGGAGAGGGACTCGGTTTGATCATTCTCGGAGCCGCATTGTCATCAATGATGACGTTCTTTCCTTTTGTCGACTCGGCCTGATCTGACCGAATTAACACTTTCTTCTTCTCCAAGTCGATCACGTTGATTGGAAAAGGATCACTGTCAAGCTTCATCTGGGTGTTCCAGGCAAACGTCAATCGTCCGTCATTAATGGCCGATTGCACCTGTCGACGAAACACATTGCAGTCGTTAGTAGCATGAGAAAAGGAGTTATGCCACTTACAATATGCTCTCTTGCCCAAGTCGTCCGCCGACGGGAACACGTGCCCTTCGCTTACTCTAATCATGTTTCCGTGCAGGAGCATATCAAAAATCTTGTCGCATTTGCTGATGTCGAAAGTGTACCGAATCTCCTCTTTCCGAGTGGGTGTAGGCCTAAGGGCTGAACAAACAAAGGGTTTTGACTTGGGTGCCTGCACCCACTCGGCAATGCATATATCAGCGTCGTCCTCGCTGTCCGAGCTGTTTTCATATGTTAGAACATTGACTACCGACTTCTCTTTAGCTTTGCTCTTAGTATCCCCGAACCGGCTATATGGTTTGATCTCCTTAGCGCGGTTCTCCTGTGCTACAGCCCTCTGAGCGACTTGGCTAATGCTTAGGAATTCTTGGCCCTCCAATCTATCCTTAATATGGGCGAGCAAACCCGAAAATGCGAGGTCGGCAAGATCCTTTTCGTTTATATTTAAACTAAAGCACCGGTTTTTAACCTCTCTGAATCTTCTAATGTAATCACAAACCGGTTCATTGTACTTCTGTCTAACCATTGTCAAGTCCGAGAGTCTAAGCTCGGTCTCACCCCCATAAAAGTAATCGTGGAACTGCCGTTCTAGTTGTGCCCAAGACGTAATAGACCTAGGAGCAAGTGAGGTGAACCACGTGAAGGCAGTACCTGACAATGATAAGGGAAAGAGTTTTATTCTATAGATATCTGATGTGCCGACTTCACTACTTTGTGCCAAGAATTGCCCTACATGTTCAAAAGTCGACCTATTATCTTTTCCTGTGAATTTGACAAAATCAGGAATTCTGAACCCGCGGGGGTACGGTGTTGTGTCGTAGCACTCGGGGTATGGTTTTAGGTAAGCACGAGATCCGTCCTTCGGTAGCACGCCAAGTTCTCTGAGCACCCCGGCGAGTTGATCCTTAAAGCTCATATCGGCGAGTGGGGTACGCGAAGTCGGCTGTGGCAACTCGGGTTGGGCTTGTTGCGGGTTAAAATATGTTTCTGGGACCGGCCCATGGGGGACTCCGGTACCGAGAGGTGGGATAGGTGGTGTGTTGTACGCGACTGTTTGATAGTATGGTTGTGGGATGTTCGCGCTAAGGCTCAGACTTCGGTCGTTATTGGAAGAACTCTGGGACACCGAAGTCGGATTGACAGAAGTCATGATCACGGGGGCGACTTCTACCCGATGATCGACTCTGTTATGGTCAGGGTACATCGGCTGCTTGTTCCGATGTTCATCATTGACTTGTAAGACTGTAGATCTAACCTGACCCTGCAGACTACTATGTATGTCTTTCGCTAGCTGCTCTTTTAACTCGTCAAATCAGTTATTTATTACTCGAGCGAATGCTTGTGCCGACTTGTCCATCTCGACGCCATATTTGCTGGCTACCGACACGTCAATTAGATGGGCAATTTCATCAGAGCAAGTCGGTTTACTTACCTCGGTATTGAGCGCAGCAGAAGGACTCGGCACGACTACCTTTTTGATGACGCCGTTCCTCGTCTTCTGGTAGCCGGCCAACTTTTGCCGGAGTCGTTCCACCTGCTCTTCTTCGAGTTATCGTTCAATCTCTCACCGCTCATCTTCAGATAGATCGTCGAGCGTGACGGCGATGATGTTGTCGGGGTTGACGATGCTTTCGTCTTTGGAGTCGGGATTCATTGTGTAATCTTCTCTTCGTCCCCAGCGGAGTCGCCAATTGTGTTCGCACGAAATTGGATCCGTGAAACACCTAGGTAATGGGAGTCGCCAACCGCACTTACGTGTACGATACACGGATGCTTTTCGAGCAAAGCAACAAAGGATAACTATCGTACTTACGCGTACAACGAGCGATTGCTTTCCGAGCAAAGCAACAAAGATCTTCTGGCTTACGTGCAGAAGAACCGATCGTTTTTCAGCGCAAAACGATAAAGATCTACAACTAGAACAGAAAAGTAAAGGTAAAAGTAATAGATTGATTTGTGTCGATTGTTGGATGATCTCAATCGGCCATCACCCCTCATATTTATAGGACGGCTGGTCTTCCCGTAGGAGATCAAGACTCCTAATCCTAATTGATTACAGATATACAATCTTTCCTTATTTAAAGGATCCCGATCTATTATACATATGACTTTCCATCGCTCGGGACTCCTTTCTCGAATATGAGATATCTTTCCATACGAACTGAGAGTCTTTCCGAATCCACGGTTAATTCCTTCCTTATTAAGACTCTTTCTCTAAGTCTCCGTGTCGGATGAGCCTTGGTGATAGGGGACTCGTCATATCGACTCGTTCGCGGATCGACCTGATTGCATCATGACTTGTTTCTGCTAGGACTCGGCTCCGTCCGACCTGTGTCCTTTCGGGGACTTGAGTACTCGGGCTCATCAATGTTCGGGAACGCCAGTACTCGAGGACACGGGCCCGAGTGCTCGGTACTCGGATGTGCTGGCACTCAGGATTGCCAGTGCTCGGGACCGCTAGTACTCGAATCCGCTAGTACTCGGGAACGCCAGTACTCGGGAACGCGAGTGCGAGTGCTCGGGGTCGCGAGCGCTCGGGGTCGATGGCGCTCGGGGTCGATGCCGCTCGGGGTCGATGGCGCTCGAGGTTGATCGCGAGCGCTCGGGGACGCTTCCGACTGCTCGGGTCTTCGGGAGCTTCTGCGAGTACCTTCGTACTCGGGATGTAGCGAGTACTCGGGGACACTGCGGACTGCTCGGGATGTGAGTATCTGGACCTGTACCTCAAGAGTTAATGCTTAAATCCATAGCGAGTAAATCCATTATTCTAATTTGGCTAGTTGAATAAATCTTAAAGCCAAATTACACCGCAAGCAACACCTAACACTTAATTTGGCCAATCAAATAAATCCTTGAGCCAAATTACGCTGTAAACACCTGCTGGCATTTAACTGGAGTCTACGGCCCCCAGGGAGACTCTGAGAAAACAATCTTTATCGAGGAGCTAAAAGATATGGCCACGTCAACTAGGGAAAAGTGGCTCATTCTCAGCGACTTCAAACTTATTTATAAGGAATGCGATAAAAACAACTCAAATCTAAACCGAGGTCTCATGGGAAGATTTAAATCTGCTCTCGACGCCCTCGAGCTGAAAGAGCTCCATCTCTCTGGAAGAAAGTTCATTTGGTCAAATGAGCAGCCCAACCTGACTCTGACCCGGATCGACAGATGCTTTTGCACTGTTGCTTGGGACGTTATGTTCCCAGCTTCTCACCTCATGTCACTTCCTGTCGTCGTGTCGGACCATTGCCCTTTGCTCCTCCGTGGGGCAATTCACCACCTCAACTCCCGCGCTTTCCATTTCGAGGCTTTCTAGCCGTCCATGCAAGGTTTCTTATAGGTCGTGGCCACCGCTTGGGCCAAAACGGTCGACACCACAAATTGCCTTCGCATTCTTCACACCAAGCTATCCCAAACGGCGCAAGCTCTTCGGAAATGGCACAAATTAAACTTGGCAGCATAAATTTGCAAATGGCCGTCGCATGGGAGATCATCAGAAGGCTCAACATCGCAATGGAAACTCGCTTGCTCTCTGATGATGAACTAGAGCTGAGGACTGACCTCAAGCGCCGATTCGAAGGCCTAGCAATCATAAGAAAAATCTAACTCCGCCAGAGATCAAGACTAACCTGGATAAGGGCAGGAGATGTCAACACCAGACTTTTCCATCTAAAGGCCAATGGGCGACGCAGAAAAAACTACATCCACTCACTACAGACCGACGAAGGGATCGCGGTGGCTCGGGAAGACAAGGAGCGCGTGGCTTTGGATCACTTCCGTTGCCACCTTGGAATGGCTTCGGGAAGAATGACAGCCCATAACTGGCTGGGCCTTGGCTACACCCCGTTGGATCTCTCATCCTTGGAGGAAGATTTCAGCATGGATGAAGTCAAAGAGGCAATCTTTGCTTTGCCATCCCAAAAAGCCCCAGGCTCGGATGGGTTCATTGGGCTCTTCTTCAAGAGCTGTTGGGAGATTATTAAGGATGGCGTTGTCGCTGCCGTCCGTCAAGTCACTGACTTGAGAGGATAATGCCTAAATCTGCCCAACTCGGCCAACATTGTGCTACTCCCAAAGAAGAATGATGCTTTGAAAATAGAGCATTTTAGGCCCATCAGTCTCATTCATAGCTTTGCAAAAAATTTCTCCAAGCTCCTTGCGATCAGAACAGCTGGAGTGCTAAATGACCTAGTCTCCCCCAACCAAAGCACCTTCGTAAGCGAAGATGTATTCATGATAATTTTCTGCATGTTCAAAACCTCCTCCGTGAGCTCCATCAAAAACAAATACCGGGTCTCTTCATCAAGCTGGACATCTCGAAAGCCTTTGACTCGATTAGTTGACCTTTTCTCTTAGAAGTCCTCACTGCGCTTGGGTTTGGTCAGAGATTCAGATATTGGCTAAGTGTCCTCCTCGCATCATCCTCTTCTCGCGTCCTTGTCAATGGTCGGCCAGGGAGGGCTTTTGTCCACGGCCGTGGTCTTCGACAGGGGGACCCTCTCTTCCCAACATTGTTCATCCTCGTAATTGACCCCCTCCAAAATTATTCAAGCGGGCTGCTGACATGGGCCTTCTAAAGCCAATCAAAGCAAAGAACGGTGTCTTTAGGCTATCTCTTTATACAGATAATGCAGCCATTTTTGCACACCCAGACAGGGATGAGCTATGGATAGTGAGCAGAATACTCAAGTGTTTCGGCGATGCAAGTGGGCTGCTCATCAACTTGGAAAAAACAGAAGTCTTCCCAGTGCGGTGTGAAGGACTAGACATCCACGACATTCTCCTTTCCTTCCCTGCCAAAGTCGGATCCTTGCCTTGCAAATACCTTGGACTCCCATTGCATTATAGAAGTTTAAGAAGAGTTGATTTTTAGCCCCTTATTGACAAGGTGGGCGCAAAGATGCAGGGATGGAAGGGAAAGAACATCTCGCGTGCGGGGCGGATTGTGCTTGCAAAGTCCATCCTTTCGGCTGTGGGGACACACCATATGACAACATTCGCTCTCCCAAAATGGGTGTGCTAGAAGATAGACAAAATTAGAAGAGGCTTCATTTGGAGAGGCGACGATGGTGAGCACGCTACTGGGGGGCACTCTCATCAATTGGAGTATGATGTGCAGACCAAAAGAAAATGGGGGATAGGTATCCTCAACTTACAAACCTTTGGTAGGGCGCTTCGCCTTAGGTGGCCCTGGCTTCAGTAGACTGCCACTGAACGTCCATGGGTAGGCTCGACGCTACCCTGCGGCAGCAAAGAAATGGACCTCTTTCGGGCAACCACACAAATCACACTGGGGAGCGGAACAAAGACGAGATTTTGGTTCTACAGGTGGCTGCAAGGCACAACACCTAAAGATGTGGCGCCTTCCATCTTCACCCTTGCTAAGCGGAAACGGAGATCCGTTCATCAGGAGCTTCAGGATAGTGCATGGATGCGCTCACTACACGCGATCTCCACCACCACTCAGATTCACGAATTCATGCATTTGTGGTCCATGCTGCAAGATGTCCACCTGGACCCTAACACTCCGGGCAAAATCACTTGGCTTTGGACAAACTCCAGAGAGTACACCGCGGCCTCAGCATACAAGTTTCAATTTTGTGACGCTTCCACTCCATTCGCGGCACGTAAGATTTGGAACTCCAAAGCAGAGCCTAAATGCAAAATCTTTGTTTGGCTTCTCCTCCACAGAAAGGCCCTCACGGCCGATAGGCTGGTGATGCGTGGGTGGCCGCATGAACATGTCTGACAGTTGTGCTTCATAGAGTTTGAAACGAATGAGCACCTCTCACGATTTTGCTTCTTTTCACGAAGCGTCTGGGGCATTTTAGCAGGCTGGCTTGCCATTAACCCGACCACGGCTCCTAACTTCACCCCTCTCGACGAGTGGTGGGATTCAGGCATCAAGAATATAGGGAGTACCCAGCAAAAGCTTTTTAGCACAGCCACCATGTACGTCCTCTGAAACGTATAAAAGGAACGAAATCGGTGCATTTTTCAAAAATAAATACATGAGTTCCTTAAAGGTCGCCTTCCTTGCAAAGAAAGAGTTTGACCTAAGAAGTTTCTCCTTATTTTCAGAAATGTAGAGGTCTTTTCTTTTTCAGCTCCTAGAGCTCCTTGAGCTCCTTGTATAAAAACATCTTTTTCTACCTAAATGGAAGCGGCAGAGCAACTGCCTTTCCGATATAAAAAAAAAGATCCCAACCAAGCAGTTTCCCTTTCCCGAGGCAACGATGGTGTTAGGTCCATGAGGTCACCTTCCCCTGCCATAACCATGGTAGATACCACCGGCGATGTAGTACCGCTGTCGAGCACCTCCAACTCTGTTTGAACTATCCCAGCTACCACGCCCAGCAGACCTGATACTGCTACCTGTGATTCTTCCTCCTTGACCACAGTACCCAGTTTGCAATGACCCTCCGTTGAGTTCTTCCTCCTCCCTTTCGTTGTATTCAAGAATTTTCCGCTTAATGTTTTGCTTCTCCTCAAGCTCAGCAGCCTCTTGCTGCTTTGTGCTCTGAACAAGTGAGCAGTCTGCAGGAACGAGCATTTGCTTCGTCTGCTGCTTGTGCCCTTTCTTCACAAGCATCCTGGCACACACCTTGACCTTACTACCACACCCAGCATTGCCACTCTCCACAGCTGTATTTTCTTGTCCACTCTCTGCTTCAGTGGCCCTTGGGTCCCTTGACCCCTCAAAAGACATTAATTGGTACCATCATGTTCAAAGTGGGCTTGGCCCGTAGCTCCAACTTACGTGACTCCAGGCCTTCCAGTAGAAGGGTTTTCAGCTCCCGGTTAAAGTGTTCTTGTTCTTTAGGATCAACTTGCACCACCTTACATCTAACCTGAACACTTTCTTCTTCATCAGAACCAGCAGGCATGTCATCATCGTCATTGTCAACTCCATTCTCCGACCTGTCATCTGATTTCTCTTCATACGGAAAATATCCGTCTTCATGTCCATCCCGATAGATGCTTCCGCTACCTGAATAGTTTTCATTATCTGCTACCTCTTCGAGATCCTTACCATTTAGGTCTATTTTCTGAGATCTTGCCGTTGGCATCAAAAGCAGCACTTTCAGATTGTTTCGTCTGTGATTCGTGATCTGAGCGTATTTCACATCCACCTTTCTCCGCCGAGGCAACATGCTCATTTTCTTCAAGCTCAACCAGAGCAGAATTCAACTCTTCTGTAGATGAATACCTAGTCATGTTAGGTCGTAGCTCAGCAAACATATCCTGCACCAAATGTAAGAAAATTAGGAGCTATATTCACTCACAATACATCTAGCATGCCACTGGAGTAATGCAGAATTTGCTAAGCACATTAAAGCAGCCCAACAAGGAAGTAAATGGTTCCATGTTTGCCAACAGAAATATTGCACAGGACAACACTTGTTGACCTGTTGAGCATGCAGTCCAACAGACATCTAAAACAATAATAAAAGTGGCATATGTTAGAACCATTGCTAAGTTGCTGACAGACTTTTGTCAATAATGTATTATTATGAATTGTGATTATACAAAATCAAGAATATTTGGTTACTTACACATTCCTGAATACACGGATCTCTCTAGATCTTTTGACTATTGCCTATTGGTGATCTTTCAATCCTAAGTTGAAAGCCAACATTTTTAACAGTTCATTGATCCATTCAGGTGAAAATGTTGAAATGCCACTACCAACTACATCCAGATCTTTTCTCTCTTTCACTGAACTGACAGCCTGATAGCAATGATGTTGAGAAAAGAGGCAAAAGAAGCACAACTATATTGGCTCACCTTGCACCAGACATTATCTCGGTGCATCTCAACAGCTCTTCTCCACTTACATTGATTCCGTAACCATATGTTACATACACAATGAAGACTCAACAAGTATTTACGATTTGCAGTTGCAACCTCTAAAAAGTTGCTGATGTATAGAGCAAGACTAACCTGAACATCAAACTCGACGTCAAGTGGTAATAGCCCTTTGTTAAGAACATATCTTTGAAAATATAGCAAAAATCTGTCAAGCTTTCTTTTTGAAGAGCCTTTGTCAAAATAGTGACCACAAGTCTGGAGAAGTGTAACGATCATCCTAATCCTGAAAAAATCTTCTGGAGGATCAAGCAGATCTTGCTGCACCGGATAAGTCCAAGATAAAATTCACTGAAGTGAAAAACATATCAATTCTTTTAAAATATAGGCAATTAAGCATGCATAAAGCATTAGAGAATCAAGTTCAGTAACATCTTTGTTCTTGCAATATACCATCCAGTATTGCAGATAAAAAATAGATCAGCATTTTTTGGAAGTTCATAAGTCATACAGTTCAAAAAAAGAAGTGTACTAAGCATGTTAAACAATGAATTAAGAAAAAAAACAAGTTAAAGGATAGCAGGGTTAAGGGCAGTTAAATCAAGAACGTTATCAAATTTATAAGTGACACATTTCTTTAAAGTATACTAAATTGGAAGAAAGGCACCCACAGAAACTAACACTCAACATTATATAAGCCAGTATCTGGATTCCTGCAAGATCACTACAAAAGACAAGACAATCAAAGAAAGATGGCAAAAATCATTTGACTTCTATTTGACTGATGCGTTTACTTACTTCAGGTGTTCCACGACCAAATACAATAATAAGGTACAGTGTCTCAAATATAACTGATGAATCCATATGCTCGTAGTTATATAGCTCCCCAAGGAATCGCATGTGTCATTGTTGCATTGCATAGTCATTCAGCTCGAGTCCAACTCTAATCTCCTCTAGAACCTGAATCCAGATAAACAAAGGAAAAGCTCACCACTGTGTCAACTAATCCATTTAGAACCAAAATCCCATTAAATAAAGGGGGATATAATTTGTTTCTTGCCGTTACTGTGTTATATATGCAGATACAAGATCTTCTAATAGATAATACTCTGCAAACTAACAACATGCTGCTAATCTCAGCTAGAAATGATACATTAAATCTCAAATCCAAAAAGATGGAATACACTTGCTAAGTATTTTTCTTTCTTCAAAAAGGGACGGGTCAGAGCTCACAGAAAAGAAAGAAGCAAGTACTTTGAGCACCAAATACAGAGAATGCAAAGCAAGAATAGGGATAGGAATACAAGAATGCAGGATAGTTTGAAAGATTGACCCAGTATTAGCCATGATGTAACTTTGATGCCACATATATTTTCATGTAAAGTATAAAATAATTTCTGCTACTGACTTCTCATGTAATGGCTTATTGTTTCAGCTAAAGTAACTCACCTCATCTACCAGAGCCACAGGAAAATCATCATGATAGTGACTAAGACCAGCAGTTAAAAGAGCAATCAGATGAACTTGGCTATACTTCCCCTTGTGAACCTTAAGAAAACACTTCACCAGGTACTGCTCACACTCTGCCCAAGGTAGCTTGTGTAACTGACGAAGAGCATGTTGAACACTTGATTTGTCAAGATCTGAGAAAAGCAGCTTCCTTATGTACTGCATTCATTGCGAAAACAATAGTAGTTATTCAATGTAGCAGTTATGGACACATAAGTCAGAATACACCGGAAAGAAAACAGATCAGAGGGATCAAAAATCTTACCTGACGCAGAGGTGGGCGAACTTTAGATACTCTGGCGGATCTTTCTGGTGGTTTGCATAATAGACATTTTCTACAAGTGTGCTGTGGCGTGGATCCAAATTCTTGACATTTTTCAACCACCTCAGTATTTCCAGCATGTTTGACATGCGAATTGTAGTTTCTTCTTGTGAAAGATAAAGAAAACGTCCACAGGTCTCGAGAAGATTGCAGGCCACATCATTGTTATGATGGCTAAAATCATCTAAGCATGCCTGAAAATACAGAAGATCACATGACTAAATTAAGTTGGCAATAATTTGAGGTAAAGAAAACATACATAGGTAATTATGTTTCCTAGTCTATCTAGTTAGCCATTCTCGTGTCTATCTCAAATATAGTGCACTAATTATTGTTCCATGTAGAACACAAGACATACTACGTTCCAGTTAGAAATTATACACTGTAGTTCAGGTGGCAAGCAACATATCACAAACAGAAACTATTCAGTAGCATCTCAAAGTTGGTAAAACAAAAGCACAAGGAGATTTATAAACTCAACTGAAGTACAATAGACAGGAAGGTACTAAAGTGGATTTATTTGTAGATTTCCGTACCTTAAAACAGCTGAAAACAAGGCCTGAAGGTGCAATTTTGAATTTGGACAATTCCCCAATAAGTCTGATGTTTCTAATTTTTGTTTCAATTTTGATAAGATCCTGAAAAGGGGAATATAATAGAGAGCAATAATCAGTGCTGGAAAGTAGATATCGCTGTTGGTCATACTGAATTCGAATTACATACCTGACTATAGAACAACAGAAAAGTACAAAAATTGGAAGGGCCAAAAGCAAATTTGTCTTGCAGTATCAAATAAAAGATAAAACAATGTATTATGGACAGACATGGATGAAGACAAGATACATGAATAAGAGACAAACCTTCTTATTTATCAAATAGTTAAACTCTTCTTCAAGCATTGACAAGAGCATACTTGGAAGATCCTTCATGCATGTGGACAAGGTGGCAACTAAACGGGAATAGTACGGTAAAAGTTCCAACAAAGTCCTTGGAACATTGACTAAGGCCTGCACAAGTTTCTTTCTGTTTGCTTTAGAATTCAGATAGCAAAAATCTACCTGAAAAATAAATAAAAGGAGTTTAAGAATAAGGCAGAAAATCTCAAATGCACAGGACGTACATAATGCAATTGTTATCACCATCAATTGTATAATTAGGTCTCGGCTAACACATCTTGGCAGCCTCTGAGCAGGTTGTCCAAACTTGTGCCATTTGTGACTCTTACGTTCTCTCTTTCAATATCTCCTTTTCTGTCGGCATCTTTCTCTTTAGATAATTCTTCGTCTGCTTTCTCTTCGTCTTCTCTATTCTTGGATCTGACATTTGCTTTTCTCTCCAATTGATGTTCAGGGACAGAAGTTTCAGCAGTGTATTGAACTTCAGCTTCTTGTTCCAATGTAGACTCCTAAAACAAAATTCAGCAGATTTACCACAGATTAATCAAATGTGCCATTGAAGAAAAAATAAAGTGTGATCGGGTGCGGAGATATAAAAATAACCATGTGGCTATCATGCAAATGTAACATTCATCTCTCAAAAATAAAGAAAAAAGTACAGAACACAGTCACAACCACATGTAGTAAAAACTATATTAGCAAGACTAAAAATAACCTCACAAGTTAGCAATACATGTGTAAGGCCTGAAAAATAAAGAGGAAAATAAAATGGCAGCATGTAAAAGACAAAGATGTATGCACAAGTCAACAAAGGGTGAAAAACCTTCAGGAAGCAAAAGGAAATAGGGGGGAAAAAAAAACAGCTAGCTACGAGGCAGAATTCACCAACTCACCACAGTATTATTTGATAATTCTGTCCATGAAGTCAAATATTATTGAACCTTGTATAGGCTCCACTTAGTGTTGCGGTTGATTATGATAATCTCGTTTACTAGACCTGCTTTTAGATATATAGGTGTTTGTCTAGCTATTTCTCTCTTAATCAACTTGCAAACAAATATATATTATTGTATTCCAAAACATGAGATGAAATGTGAAAGGTTGATCAATGGGTAACATAATTTATCTAGCTTAATTTGATTTACCAAGCAGAATACTAGACCTTTCGTAAGTTCTTTTTTCACAGCAGCTTTAAAAAATAAGCATAGCACAACAACCACAAACTCAGCCTTAATATCTAAAACAGATACCCAAATGAAAAGTTGGCTTTGCACAACACACTATTCTTGAGTATGGGAGACTCTTACACTAGTTTGTTCCTGAACACAATAGGTTACATAAGTTCAAAAGAATAACCACATAGTACAATTACTACAATTCTGCATGTTGTAGATGGAAGTAAAATGTGATGGAAAAACAAGAAAAAACCTGAGATCAGGCAAAGATTCATAAAATGACTTAAGGGGTGTTTGGTTGGGCTTTTCAGCAGCTTTTCACTGGAAAAAACTGCAGCCCAACCAAACGGCCAGCTTTTCAGCAGCTTTTGCCAACGGTAGCTGTGGGCTTTGCAGTATAAATTCAGCTGTTTGGAAAAGCTGCCTTCTGTCAGCTTTTTGCAATATGCTGAAGTTTCAGTGCTCATTTTCCAAAATGCTGTAGATTGTTTGGATCAACCAAAAGCTATATGTTCACTTTCCCACAGCCACAGCAGCTTTTCCAGACAGCCAGCCAACAACAGCTTTGTCAATAGCCACAGCTCAACCAAATAGGCCCTTAGTGCCTTCATAATCCCAGATAGGTTCTACTGCAGAAAATTCTTTTCCAGAAGGGGATAGGTCAGTCCGTGTAGTAACCTTGGTGTATGTCCATCATCTGGCATAACAGGAGGCTGCATATCAAGAGCTTCAGCTAAGCTGCAAAAGAACAGACTTGAATGTTTGACAAGATTTATGCACACAGATGTGTTTGGTCCTAAAAAGATGCCAATAATCTAAAAAATGAAGTGAATATCATAACTGAAGCGACGGTTTGTTTTTCTTTCCAACAGATTTTTTAGTTAAAAAAAGAGAGAGCTAAGATGAAGACCACAAGTTGTTAGCCATCTGTAGACAACCATGGAAGCCACTTATGTTGACTCCCAAAACTACTAGTTTAACTATTTGCCTCTTAATTCTTTCCTCGTATGAACAACATACAATCTTCAATTTCGTAATAGAAAATAAAGAGGAAGGTGCAGTAAAATAAGAGTAAGAACTGAAAGATTAACTAATTTTCAATTAAGCAAACAAAATAAAGAGCTAATTGTGCAGCTACAGAAGCAATAGATAAATAAAATAAGATGCTATAGCCGATAGAGAAGCTCACGATGAAACACAGCGCAATAACTGATCAAAAGATTTCTGAAGCTTCTCATACGAGGCAGTATTCTCATCACTTAGTTCGCCTTTGGCATTTAAAATCTTTGCATTTTCTGACTCCATTGCACGAAGGGACTGCATAGTGGGTGTTATGCATGAGATGGTAGCATGATAAATACGCCAAAGCAATAAAAGAGTAAAAGATTAGATAACCTTAAAAAGGTTTAGTTACCGCATGTTCTGACTGGAGAATTACAACTGCTGCATCATAGTAAGAGCTCAAGGCTTTCTTGAAAAACATCCTAAGATCAGCAGTAACATTGAGGCCCATAAAAAACTTCAGCAGATAGAACAAATGTCGTGAGTACTCACAAGTAGTTAGAACTGTACAGTTACCTCATTGCAGAATTGAACCGGTCACTGAAAGAACTAATTGCAGGTAACGATAACCCTAAAAGAAGGTAATAAGCATGTTGTTCACGATAGCAGGTCAGCAGAATACCTTAGCTTATCACTTTTTTTGTGAAACCTTAGCTTATCACTTATGCAGACATCATTGTGCTATAAGTAAAGCTACGTTTGAATGCCTGCAGATTTTCCCATCACTATGAACATAGAGAGACATTGATCGTATTATCTTCCCAGTCATTTTAGAGGGTTCCCGAAAGTCTGCATATTTAAGAATATACCCCGAGGCCACATGGAAGATTACTAAATTACTACCGATAGATCATCATTTTCTTGTGTGATCAGCTAATACACGTTATGAAACTTAAATTTGGCTGACCTCATCATGAGCTTCTTGCCCATGTTTTTGCAATCCAAGGAAATGTTTTCCTTGGTGAGAAAAACTAGCAAGGAGAGATAAATTTGTCTGAGTTGTTTCACGGTCCTTCAAATGCTCCACTGACATAAGATCCTTTATAATGTTTTTGAAAGTACTAGCATCTTCAACAATTCCAACAAAACACAGTTCCATGAGAAGTTTTAGCGTGCTTCTCTTCTTCATGGCCCTTGAGTTCTTATCTGAATCCAAATCACCTCCAGATTTCCCAGGAAAGAAGGCTTTCAGGAGTCCCTGGATAAGGCAAGGAGAGAAGTCCTTGTATCTTTGATGAGCAGCGAGCAAATCTACATTAAATAAGATTCAAAACAGACAGTTATTCTATTATATGAATTTAAGGTCCAGACGTAAATTTATTGATCGTTTGGAAATCAAGAAAATAGTGCAAAACAGTAGCATGGCATACATAGATTTCGATGTCAATAAAACAAAATAATATAAGCTGATATAGATAGAGATGCATACTGACACATATGTTATAACTGGGGAAAAAAAGAAACATATGACTAAGCAAATGTACAGTATATCTACCAGAAAGGGAAAACCATTAGCACTTGTATAGGTGGGTGCTCCCACTATCTCAACCATGAAATGTGTCTTGAGATCTCTGCACATTTTCACCCTATTGCATAAATGTAGTATGAGAGAGAGTGCACAGATCTCAAGGCACATTTCATGGTTGAGATAGTGGGAGCACCTGTCCACATAAGCACAAAATCCACTCTCAGATTAGAAATAGATGTGGGATAATGTAACCTAGCAATAAATAAATAACTCATTGAGTACACGGAAGAAAGCTTGTATAGTAAAAAATATGGTGAGCAAGGCTTCGAGACAGATTAAGAATTATACTTTGGAATGTATTAAGACTAGGAGTTACTGTTACTATTATACCTGAACAGCAGCTTGTATATCAGCAGAACGAAGTTTTGCCTCACAAATGCAGGAAACTGCTTCATTAAGTTAACACTTCTCAATTCTTCCATCAATCCATCCTTTTTGTTCATCGCTTATCATTTTGAGCTTTTTGATAACTGCTGTATTGCGCTCAATACTGGAATCAAGAGTCCTCGAGTGATTTGCATCTAAAATGAACGATTGGCCATGTAATAATTATGTATTCAAATATCAATATTGAAATATGTCTATTTAAAACTGAGCTCAGCAAAACATTAACCATCATCTCTCAACAAAATAGTAGTGCTTGATATAGAAAGAAAAGGAAATAAACAAACACAAACATAATGAACATAGTTATTGCAGCAGGCAAACACATTAGGTTGCTCGTACAGCCACAGGCAAAGTTGTGTTATTATGAGCTATGGAACTCATTGAACGTTTGGTCCAGAAGGATTCTAAGCTCTCCAATAAGGATGCTAGCTAGCTGTCGAGAAAACTGAATTTTTTTTTGAAGAAAAATGGAATATCTGAGCTTACACATGTGAATTAGCTACATGAGCAATGCACTAGCTCTAATGTGAGTGGGGCTTCTCAGCTCAACATGGCTAGCACTCCAAACCTTGAATTTTTTAAAGTACATATGAAATAACTATAGATGTCACCTTCTGTTTCTTAATTTTTTAGGATACCACCTACATATTTAATGGATGTACATGCCATTCTTAATATCCTGCTGAGAAGAAGTGGTGGTGAGGACTTCTGTGCTTGGAGTTTTGGGAAGTCAGGCATCTACTTAGTTCGATCAGCATACCGCTCCCTAGTGACTCAATCTGAGCGTTTGGCTCTAGAGGAAGGGACGGCATCGGGTTCTTTATTCACTGATGAGGAGATGTGGCAATGGCTTTGGAATCTTAAGGCGCAAAGGTGTGGGTTTTCTGCTTGACGGTCCTCCGGGACTTACTACCATACTTGGCTATGCTGAAGTATTGGCATGTCAAGGAGCACAGTCTTTGTGAGGTGTGCTAAGCGATGGATGAAGACCTCATGCACGCTCTTATCATATGTTCTCATGCATAACATTTCTGGAGGCAGAGAGGGAATGTAAGCCTGAAGCTTCAGCGCCTCCATCCTAGTTCCCGGGCGTGTGATATCTTATGTGCTGAGGTGATCAAGGAGAAAGATCTCGGGTTGTCACGATCATGTGGTCAATGTGGACATCTCGGAATCAATGGACTCACGACAAGGAGACCTATGATCCGGTGCGCTCTATGCAAAACGTCCGAGAAACTATTGCAGCGCTAGCGTTGCCGTCCTCGCAGGATTGGGAGCGAGCCACTCTACAGCCGGGGCCCCTGAGTGTCCCCAGACCTAGGCTGGGTCAAGATCAACACGGATGGTTCCATTGTGGCAGTGAGGGGTAAGCCAGGCACGAGCGGCGTTGCGAGACAGTTGTCGGGCTTCCTTGGGGCGTGGTGTGTGCCCCATAAGGATACACTCAACACAACAGTCATGGAGGCGCCGGCAATGCAGTTTGGAATGGAGTTTGCTGTTTAGCGTGGTTACACACATGTCATCTTGGAGATGGACTGCTTGGAGGTGGTTAACCTCTGGAAGGATTGAGGCAGAGACAAATCTGTGGTGGCGGCCCTTCTTAATGAAGTCGGAGAGCTTAGTTCTGGTTTTGCTTTGTTTGTTTTTCAGTTTGTTAGGCGAACTGTTAATAATGTGGCCCATTGCTGTGGGAAGTTTGCTTGTACACAGTTGGAGTCGCAACATTGGCTTTTGGCAAGCCTAGTTGTTGGGAGTCCTAACTTGTAAAGGTTAAAGTCATAAGGAGGGTAAAATGTAAAAAATACCTGTAAATATCTAAACCAAAGAGGAATGAACGGGTGAAAAGCTCCCAGAATTGTTCATCTGGTTCCTCCCCAAACACCTTGTTAAAATCTCTTCTAAACCGAGGATCTACAACATGGTATCAGAGCTTTGGGAAGATTTGACCCAGTGAATCAGTGGCGCAGAAGAGCACGACGAGGATTCGCGCAGCGTCACATGGATCGGCAGCGCAGGGTGCTAGAAGGCGACGCGGTACTCGTCGAGGCGTTGGGCGTAGCAGCAGCAGCAGCAGAGGTGTCAGGTAGCAGTGGATTTGTTTGATTTGGTGGTTTTGGCCAGGGCCTGTAGCTTAGGTGGTGGTGGATTTGGAGATTCTAGCTCGGGCTGATTTGGGGCTGGTACGTGCTTGCAGAGTCTGGAGCTGGCAGGAAGCTTTGAGCTGTCTTTGGTGAGCACAAAGCTGCACTAGTTCGAGGGCAAGAAGCTTGTGTCTGCCATCAAGGCCTTGAGCTGGACAAGAGCGAGGCCGAGGAGAAGTGAAAGGAGGACATGGCTGGCAACAATGATGCTCCAGCGACAGTTACTACCAGCGAGATTGCTGCTGTATTGCAGGCAATGGACGAGAAATATAGGGCTCTATTTGAAGCGATCAGCAAGCAAGCCAGCAGCTCAAAATCAGATGTTGAGGTAAAGGAAGAAATACACCCTCTACAGATGCCACATGTGAAGTTAGAGGGTCCAGAGAGCTATGCTAGTTGGGCTGAGCATGCTAAAACCATCTTGGTTTCAAGGAAATTAGAAGGGTACATTCTTGGGACGATGTAGAAACCTGAGGAAGAAGGTTCAAAAGAAGGTCAGAAATGGAGGATGACCAAAGCATTGGTTAGGGCGTGGTTGCTGAGCTCAGTCTCATCTCAAATTGCAAAACAAGTTGAAAGATCGAGGTTTATCGACTAGAGGGGGGTGAATAGGAGATTATCAAATTTTAACAAAGTTGTTGCTTAGCATGCAATTGGTGAGGCAGATTAAAGATGAAGCAACAGAGAACAAACAATAAACAACTCTAATGAAGAACAACACAAAGCAAAGAGCTGAAATCGAAGACAAGAGGATTTAACCCGAAGTTCAAGTTGTTGGCAACAACTCTACGTCTTCGTTTGGAGAGGCTGAGCACTTAGCTCCGAAGACACACAGTCTTCACCTTTTTCTCCTTGAGCTTGTGTCCACTTAGGATCTACTCAACACTCTTGGTGGATCTTGAGGTGATCCCCGGACCTTCACAAACGTTGGAGGCGATTCCACAAGTTGGAGCTCTTCCAAGACACCTAGCCGGCTAGGAGATGCCAAATCTCCAAGAGTAATAGCTCAGATCTGCTAGGCTCGAAGAAGCTCAGCTTGAATGCTCAATCCAAGTCTCAAATCTCTCAAATGCTTTTCTCTCACAAAGGGGATCTCAATGGAGTCAAAGAGGAAAGAGAATACACAGGGAGAGAGTGCTTTTTGCGCTAAGTGTCCTCCTGAGCCCGCAGGGGGTCGGGGGCTATTTATAGCCTGTCTGCAGAAAAGAGTCGTTGGACTCAGAGATTCTCTTCCGGTTCAACCGGAAGACAAACCCGGTAGCACCGGGATTCAAACCAACGGTCAGATCTGAAGAACGATTGATGCACAGCGAAAGGCTTCACCACGAAGGCGGTAGGTCCGGAGGGAACGCGGTCACACCGGGATTGAAGAATGTGCTCACCAGAGCAACTTCTAGAAGTGAATCCCGGTTGTGCCGACTTTGAGGGCGGTTGTGCCGGGTATGAAGAAATGGCGCATTCTTCCTCACAGAGAAGAAAAATGGCCCAACCGGAAACATACCCCGGTACATCCGCTTCAACAGAAGACCTAAGTCCAGAAGATGTTCTCGGTGCAGCCGGAAGACAGAACCGGTGCAACCGTAGACACATGAAGAATAGGACTTAGTCTGAGACAAACTTGGCCCTAAGTCCAGAAGAGATTCCCGGTGCAACCGGAAGACAAACTCGGTGCAACCGCGGACAACCCAGAAGGTGGCTTAGACTAGGGCATCAAAGCGACCTAAGTCCAGAGAGGATTCTCGGTGCAACCGGAAGACAAACCCGGTGCAACCGCAGACAAACGAACAGGACTTGGTCTAGGGTACAGAAGCATATCCCGGTAGCACCGGACTTCCCAAACCGGTCGTACCGGATTCCGGAATATGAAACTAGGGCAAACCCTAAGCGGCAGGGTTCCCTAACTCTCCAACACAGAGGTCATTCTCGGCAGCACCGGATTCAAGACCGGTTGTGCCGCAACTGAAGCTCTTCAAGGTTGAGACTGCTAAGTCCTCAAACCTTGCATCAGAGGCCAATCCCGGTACAACTGATTCTTCAAACCGGTACAACCGAGAGTCACTGTCTGTGTTTCAGAAAGAGATTTCAAAAAGGATTTCTTTGAGATTTGAACTGAGCACTGAAGAAGATCCTTCCTAGAGCTTAACTTATCTGACCTCTCTTAATAGGCGGCTTGTCCTATAGATTCAAATGATCTTCGATCATATAAACACTAGAAAATCTCCACTAATCTTCTAGATCCAAGCCTTTCTTCAACATCAATTTTTAGGGGTCGTCATTCATCGGTTAAACCAATCACCTGGGGACTAATCACCTGTGTACACTTAGTAAACCATTAGTCCTTTAATCATTTGTCATTAATCATCAAAATCCATTAGGGGCACTAGATGCACTTTCAATCTCCCCCTTTTTGGTGATTGATGACAACACGATTAAAGCTTCAAATTGAATATAAAGAATTGTGTTTTGGGTTTCATGACATAGAGATAGCTCCCCCCTAAATATGTGCACTGATTTAAACTTGCTTTGAATGCAAGTGCACATCTTTGAGGAGTATTGAGGAGCTCCCCCTATATCTTGAAATCCATGGCAGTGCATTGTATGAGATTAATAGATGAAGAGACAATGCACAAGTGGTGATTCAACCAAATAACCATGCATAGAAATTAATCAGAGCAATCAGAGCATTTGATTAAAGCATGGAAATTACTCAAAGTATGTGAAGAAATAGAACTAAAGAGTATCACCACTTAGAGTTTACAAACCAATACAAGAATAATCAAAGAAAAACGAGGTTTGTAACTCTTCTAATCCTAAACATCTTCAAATCTTCTTCTTCTTCAGCGCTCCCTTTTCCTTGGGTTGAAGCTTCTATCACTCCCCCTTTGGCATCAAAGAACCAAAAACTTCAAATTATTGGGGGAACTGCAGAGGCAGAAGCATGTGGAGAATGCTGAGGAACTGGAGCTGATGGAGGCTCTGCTGGAGAGGTTGCAGTTTCATCTGGCTGGACAGAGGAGTTGGTGGGACTTGGAGTAACTCTGTAGTGAAGTGAAGACAAAGAATGATCACACCAGGAGTAGGATTCTTTGATTCCATGTGCTTCAAGCTCTTCTTCAGAGTAGTGTTTCTTCAGAAGTACCCAAGAGCGTTTAAGCGCTTCTCTGTCAGGAAACTGGGAGTGAGATGCCATGTTGAAGAGGGCATTAAGGTCATGCCTGGCTAACTTCTGCTCCTTCTTCATTTGATGCAGCTCAGACCTCATTTGGCGAAGCTCCTGAAGAATAAGGTCGGTTGAAGATGGAGCTGCCTGGGGTTGAGCTTCAGGCGACTGAGAGTGGCCTTCAGAGTGATGAAAAGCAGGGTCATCACTGGCCAGAGGAACTCGTTCTTCACCTGCCTGAGGAGCTGAGGGTTGAGGAGCTGGATCAGCTGGAACTTTGCCTTTGTCTTGGACAAGAGATGCTTTCTTCACCAAGTCTTCATATAGAGAGGGAGTGAACTTGGTATGAGTGGTGTCGCAATGAAATGCAATCTCTGTCTTGTTCAAAATGAACTTCATGATGTAGGGGAGCATAAGGCAGCTGTTTGATGTGATCTGCATAAGCTTCGCTCATGAAGTTGCCAAAGAAATCAGCTATGTTGAAGGGAATATGGGTCATGATCTTCAGAAGAAAGTCTCTTGCTCTGTGGTGGATCTCAACTTGATTTCCCTTCTTCGGATCAAGAGTCTTCCTCAAAATTTTCAGAACGGTCCTGGCAGCATAAGTGAGATTGGTTGTCTTGCCGAGGACAAATTCTTTGTCTTGATAGTATAGAGGAGCCAACCCTTCTTTGGGCAAGATGTCTTTATTGTGGATCTTGGCATCTTCAGAGTTGATGTCCATTCCTAGCCCTGTTCTGGCAATGAACTCTTCAAAAGTTGCTTCATATGTGGAATGGCCAGTCATCCACTTAAGTTTCCAAGTATTTGAGTGAGCATCACTTCCTGAGATGTACAGGGTGGCATAGAACTGAAGAATGAGTTCTTCATTCCAATCTTGCTTGAAGGTGACAAAGTCTTCAAGATTCACTTGATGAAGAGCATCCAATACAGGGGTAAAGCACCTGTTCTTCTCCAAATAAGCTCTGTCAACATACTGATGTTTGAAGACTCTGTTCTTCTTGAAGAGAGTAGTCTGATAAAAATCTTGTTGGGTCCTGGCCCAGAACCTGGGATCTGAAGCATCCCTGGCAAACTCATAGGGATTTACATCCCATCTAATATCTCTGAGTTCTTCATTTGTTAGCTTGTTGTATTCAACCACTGGTTGGGGCCTTCTGCCCTGTCGAGGAATCATCTGAGTAGGAGCCAGCACAACTAATACTGCATTGTCTTCAAGATTTTGCTACTCCCTCATTTCAATGTCTTCTTCATCCTCATGGAGCCTTGCTTTCTTCAGAGCGGATATTGTCCTTTGACTGGGCCTAGGAGGCAACTTATCAGCATTTTTCTTCTTCTTCTTCTCTGCTGGAGGTGTGGGTCTAGGAGTGACAGTTTGTTTCCTCATTCTTCGCTCATATCTTTGTGTTTGAGCCTGACCTCCAGAGGATGCAGATGCTTCAGCACTGCCAGCAGCAGTACCAGCTTGTTCTTCAGGGATTGCCTCCTCAGACTGAGTAGGCTGCTCTTCAGCTGGTTGTTCAAACTGTGGTTCATCTCTTGATTGCTCATGTTGGGCTGGTAGCTCTTCAACCAGGTGGCCTTCTGGCACTTCAGCTGTTGGAGCCTCAATTTGAGCTTCAGGCTGAGATCTTGATTCTTCAACTTGAGATTCCACTTGCTGAACATCAGCACTTGAAGCCTGAGGAATCTCTGAGACTTGAGCAGGCTGCTCTTCAACTGGAGCTGCAGCCTGTGCTTCAATTAGATCAGCAGACTCTTCAACTGGAGCTGCTGAGGTTGTTTCTTGTGCAGAGGTCCCTGTTGGACTTGCTAGCTGTGAGGGGTCTTGAACCTGAGGTTCTTCAATGGCAGAGCTGGAGGGCTGAGAAGGCTTGGCCACACTGCCTCTTAATTCTTTTCTGATCCTTGCAGCTTCTGCTATTGCTTTCTTCTTCCTTGACTCAGCAAGGGTAGCTTCTTTGGCTAAGGCTTTTGCCTCTCTCTTCTTCAGAGGCTTGTATAGCTATAAGGGTCTTGTATCTTTGGAAGCTTTCCTTGCTCTTGCCTTGAGCAGACTTCAACTTCTTCATTCTTCATCTCTCTTAGCCTTTTTGCTTGTGAAACTCATCAAGTCTTGCTTAGCTCTTCTTGGCGGCTTCATAAATTTCTAGCCTTTCCAGGGCTAGAGCCCCTTGTCTGACCTTTTCTGCTTCTGAGAGGGGGAACCATTTGGCCAGCTTGAGGTTGAGCTTCAGCTCTTTCTTGGGTATCCAACTCTTGGGCAACTTTCAGAGCCTTTTCAGCTTCGCATTGATCTGCTGCCTTCTTCATTCTTATGGCAGCCCTGAGCCCAATTGGGATTTCATCCCCAATGTCAGAATCTGATTCATTCCCTTGGAGTAGCAGATGGTTTGGAGGCTGAAGACTTTGAGGCCTGAGCTCTGCTCTCACTCATCTTTCCTACTACCTTTCTTTCCTTTGGAGGAGACTTCTTTTGCTGAAGAATTGCTCTTGAGGCACTGGCTGCCTCTTTTCTCTTCCTGACTTCTTCAAGTGTTGAAGAAGATGGCTTCTTGGATTTAGCAGGAGTCTGTTTGGCAGCTCTTTCTTCGAAGATATTCTTCCAATAAGCTGTTACATATTTTCCTTCCTTTTGCTGCTTCTCCCAGTACCTTCTGATCCTTTGATATCTGTGCTTTCTTTGCATGGCAGATTCATGAGGAGGAGTGTACATCTTCAACTCCTTGGGCACTTCAAATGCCATGTTCTGCAGCTTTTTCCTTTTGCTTGCGGTTCCTGAAGAACCAGCCTGAGACTTTGACTTCTTGGTCGGAGGAGGAGGAGGAGGAGAACTCTCTCTGGAGCTGCTGGAAGCCCTATCTGAATCATTGTCACTGATCTGAATGACATAACTGCGCTCAGCATTTGAATCACTTTGATCAGAACTCATTTTGACACCTGTGAAGCATATGGGATAAGTAGAGAGAAGGTAAGATCACAAGAGCACTCAGCAGACACAATTTTGAAGAAAATGATTTTAGCTGAAGAATGAGTTATTTCTTCAAAGTCGGTGCAACCGGTTTCACTTCCGGAAGTGCCGGGCTTGTGCTTCAGCGTTGCAGAGCACAAACGCGGAACTACCGGTTTGAAGACTCGGTTGAACCAGAAAAGTTGAAGACAAACAACTCATTCTGATTGGCGCAGAGATTGAACGGAATCTAAAAACGCGCCAAAAGTCTAGGAAATTAGTGATTTGACAAGTACTAGTTTTTTGGAGGGAAAAAGTACCGTGGAGATTGAACTCGCGCGATGGGATTCGAAGAGGAAATCGCGGGTTCCACTGCCGTGCCCTAACTCGGCGGCGGCGGTGCTGCTACGGCGACGGCGGACGTGAAGAAGTCCGGCGACGGCGGTGAGTCCGGTCGAAAAATGCGGTGGTTCCGGTGGTCGGACGAAGAACAGCAGCGGCGCTGAGTGTTTTTAGGGTTTTTGGGAGTTCAAGCGTCGGGGAGGAGAACGTGGGTCTATTTATAGCCCCGGTTCCCAGTAGAGCCGGAGATGCGGTTCGCGAAGAAACCGGATCTGCCGTTTTGAGTCATCAAAAGCGGTGGTGCCGGAATGAATCGCGGTAGCACCAGTTTTGAGTACTGGAACTGGACTCTTCATTCTTCAGAGTCTCAACAGAGAGTGTTTCCGGTTGTGCCGATTTGGAAAACCAGTAGAACCGAAGAATTTGCTTTAAAACAGAAACTGACTCTGAGGAGTATCGCGGTAGCACCGGAAGGGGAAATCGGTGGTACCGGAATAGGTTTCAACAGTGCACTTGTGAAGAATAGCATGAAAGACTTTAGATAAGATATGAGATAGATCAGAGATTCGGGTCCTTTGCCATCCACTTAGAGAAATACCAACTGAAGAATTTAGCTATAAGTTGGATGATCAATAGGACTAAGACTAAGACTAGATCTATATCAAATGTGGTGGTTTGAAGCCACCATGTATGAATGTATAGATTTAGAACCACATATCAAGTTTGTGAAGAGGGTTCTATGAATCATATTCATCAATAAGCATATGTATTACTTTTCTCACATTCTTAGATGTATACATTCATTGAGAGAATGATACTTTCTTTTAATGTGTTTACATCTAGAGTCTCATCATCAAGTCATGGTATAAACATGTATGCATGGTTTCAAGTTACGTTTCGAGAATCCAAGATATTTAGCTCACTTCGCAACTCGCAAAACCTATGCTCATCTAAGGGTTTTGTGAAGATATCCGCTAATTGTTTATCCGTTCTCACATGGCTAATAACAATATCACCCTTTGCAACATGATCCCTAATGAAGTGATGACGGATGTCTATGTGTTTTGTGCGGGAATGTTGAACTGAGTTATTGGCTATCTTGATTGCGCTTTCGTTGTCACACAAAAGAGGCACTTCCTTTATAATAATCACATAATCCTTCAAAGTTTGCCTCATCCACAGTAATTGAGCGCAACAAGCACCTGCGGATATGTATTCGGCTTCGGCGGTGGATAGGGAAACGGAATTTTGTTTCTTGGAAGACCAACTAACTAAGGATCTACCTAGGAATTGGCATGTTCCGGAGGTGGACTTCCTATCAACCTTGTTTCCCGCATAATCCGAATCTGAAAATCCAACAAGATTGAAACTAGCCCCTTTGGGATACCATAACCCTAAGTTGGGAGTGTGAACTAGATATCGAAGAATTCTCTTGACGGCCGTGAGGTGGCACTCCTTAGGAGCGGCTTGAAACCGTGCACACATGCAAACACTTAACATGATGTCGGGCCTAGATGCACAAAGGTAAAGCAAGGAGCCAATCATAGAACGGTATACCTTTTGATCAACGGATTTACCGTCTTCATTTAGGTCGAGGTGGCCGTTCGTTTGCATTGGAGTTCGTATTCCCTTTGCTTTCTCCATGTCGAACTTCTTGAGCATGTCCCGAATGTACTTCTCTTGGGAGATGAAGATTCCATTTTTGAGTTGCTTCACTTGAAGACCTAGGAAGAACTTCAGCTCCCCCATCATGGACATCTCAAACTTTTCTGCCATCATTTCTTCAAACTCTTGGCTGAAATTGTGGTTAGTTGATCCAAAAATAATATCGTCCACATATATTTGACATACAAAGAGTTCACCATCCATTACTTTGGTGAAGAGAGTGCAATCAATTTTTCAGTTTTGAAGCCTTTAGTTAGTAGAAACTTCTTAAGACATTCATACCATGCTCTAGGAGCTTGTTTAAGTCCATATAGAGCTTTGTGAAGTTTATACACATTGTTAGAAATTTTGGGTCTTCAAAACCTGGAGGTTGTTCAACATATACTAATTCTTCAATTTCACCATTTAAGAATGCACTTTTAACATCCATTTGATATAGCAAGATATTGTGATGATTTGCATAAGCTAGCAAGATTCTAATAGCTTCTAGTCTAGCTACGGGTGCATAAGTCTCACCGAAATCCAAACCTTCCACTTGCGTGTAGCTTGGGCGACGAGACGTGCTTTGTTTCGCACCACTTGACCATCTTCATCTTGCTTGTTCCGAAACACCCACTTTGTTCCTATAACATTGTGCTCTTTGGGGTTCGGTCTATCGACTAGCGTCCACACTTTGTTTCGTTCGAAGTTGTTCAACTCTTCTTGCATCGCCATCACCCAGTCTTCGTCATCCATTGCTTCGTCGATCCTAGTTGGTTCCAAAGAAGACACAAAGGAGTAGTGCTCACAAAAGTTTGAAAGTCTAGTACGTGAGCGAGTTTGTGGACCTTTGTTTATGTCACTGATGATTCTGTCAACTGGATGACTATCTTGGATTTGCTTCATGAGCCTTGGGTGATGTGGACCACTTTGAGTTTGAAGCCTTGTTTGAGCCTCATCTTCGGCATTTGCTTCAGTGTCGTCATTTCCTTCTTGAGGATCTTGACTCGAAGAAGGTGGCATGACATCTAGAGATGAAGTGCTCTCTTTGACTTCAACTGGCTTTACTTCTCTAATAGCCATATTCTTTAAAGCTTCAGTGGGAACAAGCTCATCTGCAACACTTGGCAATTGCTCTACTTGAGAGCCATTAGTTTCATCGAATTGCACATCCACCGTTTCTTCAACTTTTCGTGTGAAATTGTTGAAGACTCGGTAAGTGTGCGAACTCGAGCCATAACCGAGAAAGAAGCCTTCGTGTGATTTTGGTGCAAATTTAGATGTGCGGTGCTTATCTAAGATATAGCATTTGGATCCAAATACACGAAAGTATGCAACGTTTGGTTTGTTACTGGTTAGTAGCTCATAAGATGTTTTCTTCATGAATTTGTGTAGATAGAGCCTGTTGATGGCGTGACATGCGGTGTTGATGGCATCCGCCCAAAATCGGTTTGGCGTGTTGTATTCATCAAGCATTGTACGCGCCATCTCGATTAGGGTTCGATTCTTCCTTTCAACAACACCGTTTTGTTGAGGCGTGTAGGCGGCGGAGAACTCATGGTTGATGCCTTCTTCATCGAGGAAGTCATCTACATTTGTGTTCTTGAACTCCGTCCCGTTGTCGCTTCGCACTTTCTTGATCTTCAACTCAAATTCATTCTGTGCTTTTCTTGCAAATCTCTTGAAGCATTCTTGGGTCCTAGCTTTATCTTCAAGAAAATATACCCAAGTGAATCTAGTAAAGTCATCTACTATTACAAGACCGTAAGCGTTACCTCCGAAAGCTCTTGTAGGTATTTGGACCAAATAAGTCCATGTGAAGAAGCTCGAGAGGACATGTGGTTGACATGACGGTCTTGGAGGGATGCTTTGACTTCACTTGCTTCCCGGCTTGACAAGCACTACAAAGTCTATCCTTTTCAAAAGATACGTTAGTGATTCCAAGGATATGTTTACCTTTCACCAATTTGTCGAGGTTCCTCATTCCTACATGTCCAAGTCTTCGGTGCCATAGCCAACCTTTTGAAGACTTTGCAATCAAACATGTGGTCACTTGAGGACCTTTAGAGAAATCAACAAGATATAGATTGCCTTTTCTTATTCCTTTGAAGACTAATGTTTGATCATCACTTTTAGTTACTTGGCAATCAATTTTAGTGAATAATACATTAAGATCAAGATCGGTTAGTTGAGCAATGGACATTAAGTTAAATCCAAGGGACTTGACAAGCATAACATTGGCAATAGATTTGTCTTTGGATATTGCTACTTTACCTAGTCCCATTACCTTTCCCTTACCATTGTCTCCAAATGTAATGCTTCGTGAAGGTGAAGCATTTGGCATGAACTCATCAAACATGCTTTCGTCTCCGGTCATGTGATCGGTGCATCCACTATCAAGCACCCATTCTCGTCCTCTGGAGGCGTAGCTCTACAAAACAATTAGTTTCTTTTAGGTACCCATATCTTCTTGGGTCCGTGAATGTTAGTGGTTGGAACATTGTTAGATGTGTCAAATACATTGGGTGCAAGGTTAGCGATGTGATCTTTGCGTACCCAAATGGTTTTGCTAGAGGTCACATCTCTACTCTTGTGCCCAATGAATTTGGCATATACTTTACCCTTTTGGGTTTTTGCTAATCTATAGTTGGCATTATGGTTAGCATGCATGGATGCATAATCTTTACTAGCATAGCCACTAAAATGAGTGAGATCGATATTCTTCCCTCTTCCAAGCACCCACTTGGTCTTGGGATATTGCTCGGGTTTCCACTTGGTTCCATCCGGGTTGTAGCTTGGAATGAAGCCTAACCCTTCTTTCTTCGAATTCATCGATTGCTTGCTAAGAAGCTCTCTCAGAGATTCGCTTCCTTTACGGCACTTGAAGAAGCCAACCTCAAGGATGGTCTTCATCCTAGCATTCTCACTCATAACATCTATGGTCTCCTTAGATGGAGGGTTAGAAGAACAAGAGACCATAATAGCATTTGAAGATATAACATTTGAGTGTATAGTGCTAGATGATATAGATGGAGACATGTCATTGGATGATGCAATGCATTTCAAGCATAGAGGATTAAAGCCTTCTTGATCTTCACTAATTTGTTTGGCAATGAGAGAATCATTTTCAAACCTAAGTTCATCATGAGCCACTTTTAGAGACTCAAGATCTTGCTTTTTGTTGAGGAACTCAACTTCAAGCTTCTCATGATCCTCTACTAGTGATTCATGAGCCTTAGTGAGAGCAAGGTGTTTTGACTTGAGTTTATTCAACTCACGAGTCAATTCCTTATTCTTCTCCATCTCATCAACAAGCAAACTCTCTTGATCTTCAAGGATAATTTCTTGTTCCATGACAGTTTTAGCAAGAGTTCTATAGCTTGGTTTTATGTTCTCTAATTCTTCACTCATGAGGTCATCATCACTATCATCATAGTTGGGAGATTTTGAAGTTACCTTAGACCCTTTAGCCATGAGGCATGTGGGGGACTCGTTGTCGCTTGGCAAGTCGAAGAGTGACCGTGCCTTTGTCGGTGAAGACCATGCGAGTCCTGCCATCCCTGTTTCGGAGTCTGAGGTAGAAGCTTCGGAGCTTGAGGAGCTTGCTCTGAATCCCACTCCTTGCCAAGATAGGCTTTGGCCTTGTACTTGTTCTTCTTGTAGTGTTTGGCCTTGGAGTGATGCTCCTTCTTGTGAGACTTCTCCTTCTTCTCATCCTTGTCTCCCTTGTGACCTTTGTCTTTTCTCTTGTCCTTCTTGTGAAGAGGACAGTTGGCAATGAAGTGGCCGGTCTCCCCACACTTATAGCACTTTCTCTTCTTGGGATCTCTTGAGGAGGAGCCTTCTTTTCTTCTCAGTTCGTACTTCTTGAATCTTCCACCCTTTTGGAACCTGTTGAACCTTCTAACCAAAAGAGCAAGGTCCTTTCCAAAAGAGTCTCTCATCTCTGCTTCATCACTTGATTCTTCAGATTCTTCTTCAGATGAGGAATCTGTCTTCTTGGCCTTCAAGGCAATGGCTCTTCGAGACCCTGATCTTGTAGAGTGCAGCTCTTTCTTTTCTTCAATGATCATCTCATGAGCATTGAGTCTTCCAAGAGCTTGAGAGGGAGTCAAAGACTTGAAATCTGCTCTTTCTTGAATGAGTGTGCACAATGTGTCATACTTTTCATCAAGAGACATGAGGAGCTTCTTGACGATGACTGTATCTGTAATGTCTGTTGCACCCAGTCCTCGAAGCTCATTTGTGATGGTTGTGAGTCTTGAGTAGATGCTTCGGACTGACTCTTGATCTGAACCTCTGAACCTGTTGAATTGGCTTCGAAGAACATCAGTTCTGGAGTCCTTGACTGACTCTGTGCCTTCATACACTTCTTCAAGCGTGTCCCAGATCTTCTTCGCGGTTCTGAGAGTGCTGATTCTTCCAAACTCATCATCACTCAGTGCGCCGAAGAGTATGTCACAGGCTTGAGCGTTCAGCTGTTTCTTCTTCTTGTCAGCATCGGTGGGTTGATCTTCACTGGTGACATCACATCCATTCTCAATGACTTTCCAGATTTCGAAGTCAATTGCTTCAAGATGCATCCTCATCTTGTGCTTCCAACCTGCATAGTTAGTCCCATCGAAGATAGGTCTATGTGAAGAACTTCTATAGTTCCCGGAAGTCGACATACCTTTCTCCTTGGTGGTTAAACCAAATCAATAGCAAGAGGAGACCTTGCTCTGATACCAATTGAAAGATCAAGGTTTATCGACTAGAGGGGGGTGAATAGGAGATTATCAAATTTTAACAAATTTGTTGCTTAGCATGCAATTGGTGAAGCAGATTAAAGATGAAGCAACAGAGAACAAACAATAAAACAACTCTAATGAAGAACAACACAAAGCAAAGAGCTGAAATCGAAGACAAGAGGATTTAACCCGAAGTTCAAGTTGTTGGCAACAACTCTACGTCTTCGTTTGGAGAGGCTGAGCACTTAGCTCCGAAGACACACAGTCTTCACCTTTTTCTCCTTGAGCTTGTGTCCACTTAGGATCTGCTCAACACTCTTGGTGGATCTTGAGGTGATCCCCGGACCTTCACAAACGTTGGAGGCGATTCCACAAGTTGGAGCTCTTCCAAGACACCTAGCCGGCTAGGAGATGCCAAATCTCCAAGAGTAATAGCTCAGATCTGCTAGGCTCGAAGAAGCTCAGCTTGAATGCTCAATCCAAGTCTCAAATCTCTCAAATGCTTTCCTCTCACAAAGGGGATCTCAATGGAGTCAAAGAGGAAAGAGAACACACAGGGAGAGAGTGCTTTTTGCGCTAAGTGTCCTCCTGAGCCCGCAGGGGGTCGGGGGCTATTTATAGCCTGTCTGCAGAAAAGAGTCGTTGGACTCAGAGATTCTCTTCCGGTTCAACCGGAAGACAAACCCGGTAGCACCGGGATTCAAACCAACGGTCAGATCTGAAGAACGATTGATGCACAGCGAAAGGCTTCACCACGAAGGCGGTAGGTCCGGAGGGAAACGCGGTCACACCGGGATTGAAGAATGTGCTCACCAGAGCAACTTCTAGAAGCGAATCCCGGTTGTGCCGACTTTGAGGGCGGTTGTGCCGGGTATGAAGAAATGGCGCATTCTTCCTCACAGAGAAGAAAAACGGTCCAACCGGAAACATACCCCGGTACATCCGCTTCAACAGAAGACCTAAGTTCAGAAGATGTTCTCGGTGCAGCCGGAAGACAGAACCGGTGCAACCGTAGACACATGAAGAATAGGACTTAGTCTGAGACAAACTTGGCCCTAAGTCCAGAAGAGATTCCCGGTGCAACCGGAAGACAAACTCGGTGCAACTGCGGACAACTCAGAAGGCGACTTAGACTAGGGCATCAAAGCGACCTAAGTCCAGAGAGGATTCTCGGTGCAACCGAAAGACGAACCCGGTGCAACCGCAGACAAACGAACAGGACTTGGTCTAGGGTACAGAAGCATATCCCGGTAGCACCGGACTTCCAAACCGGTCGTACCGGATTCCGGAATATGAAACTAGGGCAAACCCTAAGTGGCAGGGTTCCCTAACTCTCCAACACAGAGGTCATTCTCGGCAGCACCGGATTCAAGACCGGTTGTGCCGCAACTGAAGCTCTTCAAGGTTGAGATTGCTAAGTCCTCAAACCTTGCATCAGAGGCCAATCCCGGTACAACCGATTCTTCAAACCGGTACAACCGAGAGTCACTGTCTGTGTTTCAGAAAGAGATTTCAAAAGGATTTCTTTGAGATTTGAACTGAGCACTGAAGAAGATCCTTCCTAGAGCTTAACTTATCTGACCCCTCTTAATAGGCGGCTTGTCCTATAGACTCAAATGATCTTCGATCATATAAACACTAGAAAATCTCAACTAATCTTCTAGATCCAAGCCTTTCTTCAACATCAATTTTTAGGGGTCATCATTCATCGGTTAAACCAATCACCTGGGGACTAATCATCTGTGTACACTTAGTAAACCATTAGTCCCTTAATCGTTTGTCATTAATCATCAAAATCCATTAGGGGCACTAGATGCACTTTCACAAGTAGAGAGGATTAAGGAAGCCTAAAAAATTTGGAGACTCCTGAAGGGAACATATTCAGGAGTGGGAAACGAGATGTTAGCATGCAGGATTCAGAAGGAACTGCAAGAGCTGAGCCAAGGTGAAAGGACTGTTGTGGAGTATGTGTCAGAATTAAAAAGGTTGTGGAGTGACCTTGACTACTATGATCCTATTGAGATGGAATGTGGCAAGTGTGCTGAGAAGTATAATAAGCGGATTGAGAGAAAACGTGTGAGGAACTTCTTAAATGGCCTTCATCCCAAGTTTGAGAACCGGAGAGCAGCACTTTATGGTAGTGAGAAGCTGCCAAGTCTCGAGTAGGCTATTTTTGCAATTGTGAGCGAAGAAACACGACTGAAACTGGAGGCAGCAGGTTCGGCTGGACAGGGCGTGTCACAGAGACGCTCAGCCTTTCTCGCTGCAGAGGGTGGAAACTATCTAAGGGCTAGAACAAGCCCTCAGGAAAGGAAGTGCTTTGAGTGTGGCCATCCGGGACACCTAAAGGCAGCTTGTCCACAATTGATTGGGGGAGGCCGCGATAGAGGCCAGGACTAGCGTGGTAGAGGCCGTGGTAGATTTCTTGATGCCCGTGGTGGTGGCCGTGGAAGAGGCGTTTATCAATCAGGAAGAGCGAACACCTATACTGTTGTTGAGATGACTGCAGATGAGTTAGAGAAGTGGCATCAATTCAAGAATTTGAGCCTTGGTGATGGGTGGTCTTCAGGGGCACAAGCATCATCTTCAGCAAACTTCTCTGGTAACTTCTCTTATACCGTAGGGTGTGATGATAATTTTGTAGCAAGGGCACAATGGTTAATTGACTCTGGGGCCTCTAGACATATGACTGGCTCTAATATGGAGTTTTATAATTATGTTTCTGATCGGAAGGAAGGAAGTGTAAAATTAGCTGATGGTTCTACTCAAGTGGTTGTTGGGTCTGGAATGGTCAAGTGCGGCCCAAATATGTCTCTTTCTTCTATATTGCATGTCCCTGCATTTCCAATTAATCTCTTGTCAACAAGTTGCATCACTAAGGAACTGAATTGTGCTGCTATATTCTTTCCCATGTGGTGTATGTTCCAGGAACTTGGGACTGGAAGAAAGATTGGGAAGGGGAGCATGCATGATGGGCTATATTACTTAGACAGTAATATCTACCCTATCGTGGCTGCTACAGTGTCTACCTCCCCACTAGAAGAATTTCTACTTCAACACCGCCGGTTAGGACATCTATCTTTTACCACGTTGGGTCAGTTATATCCTAATTTGTACGGTAAGGTCAGCAAGGAGAAATTGGTATGTGATGCATGTCAGTTTGGAAAGTAAACTAGAAGTTCTTATTTGTTGTCTGATAATAGAAGTAAAGTACCACTCGAAACTATTCACTCGGATGTGTGGGGCCCTAGTAGAGTGGCATCTTTAAATGGATATCGCTGCTTTGTCACATTTATTGACTGCTGCACTAGAACTACTTGGGTCTATGTTCTGCGAAACAAGAGCGATGTGTTTGAATGCTTTAAAGATTTCCATAATTTGATTAGAACTCAGTACAATGCATGTGTGAAGATACTACGTACTGATAATGGTACTGAGTATGTGAATTTTGAGTTTGACGATTATTTATCAAATTATGGAATTATACATCAAACCACCTGTCCTGGGACTTCTGAACAGAATGGCCTGGCAGAGAGGAAAAATAGGCATCTTCTGGAAATTGCACGGTGTATAATGTTTGCTATGAATGTCCCTAAATATTTATGGAGTGAGGCAGTGATGACTGCAGCATATTTGATGAACAGGATGCCATCCAAGGTACTTGACTACAAGACACCAATAGAGTATCTCACCGGGAAGACTACATATGTGGTTCCCCCAAAGGTATTTGGTTGTACATGTTTTGTAAAGGATTATAGACCTTCACTTGGTAAACTCGATCCTAGGGCATTAAAGTGCATATTTGTGGGCTATTCTGGTAAGCAGAAGGGTTATAAATTCTGGTGTCCATCAGAGAGGAGGATGTTTGTGAGTAAGGATGTGGTATTTAGAGAGCATGAACCATTTTATGGAGAACCAACTGATTTAACTGATGTATTCCCTGATTTGTTCTCTAATGATATCTCTGACGCAGACTGTGAGACAGGGGGAGATGGGGAAGAGAATGACAATAACGGAGCATCTCAAGAGGCGATAATTGGAGTGATACTAGCTGAAGACATGAGCACGATGGAGACTGAGCAAGCACAGGGATAGGGGGAGCCACAAGGTACACTATATAGAGATTCACTGTGGCCAAAACCGAATGAAGAACAAAACCCTCAGGTGTATACACGAAGGCACCGGACCGAGAAGAAACAGGTTCAAGGAGAAGAAATTGTCTCTTTAGGACATGATCATGAAGCCCAAGGAGAGGCCGACCCACATGACTCAGCTTCACACCCTTCAGCTTCATACGATGGTACATCTTCTTCTTCATATGATGATCTAGATGTTCCAATTGCCCGTAGAAAGCAACCTCGCAATACCGCTGGGACATTACCCTCAAAACTGTCTCAATATATTGTCTCTAATCATGTTTCATACTTGTTGGTGGGCTCTAAGTATAGATCATTTATAGCTGCTCTAGATTCCATAGCTCCTATACCTCGTGACTGGCAAGAAGCAAAGAAAGACCTGAGATGGAGAGTAGCAATCTTCGAAGAAATGACAGCACTTGATAAAAATAATACTTGGGTTCTTACCACAATTCCAGCGGGAAAGAAAATTGTGGGCTGTAAGTGGGTGTTTACTGTGAAGCAAACACCTGAGGGGAAAGTAGAGAGATATAAAGCCAGGCTAGTGGCGAAAGGATATAGCCAGACCTATGGGGTGGATTATGATGAAACATTTGCTCCAGTAGCAAAAATGAATACCATTAAAACAATGATATCAATAGCTGCAAACCATAAGTGGAAATTATTTCAAATGGACGTTAAAAATGCATTCCTCCATGGAGACTTGCAGGAAGAAGTTTATATGGAAATCCCTCCAAGGTTTAATAGTGATGAGACTGAGGGTAAAGTATGTAAACTAAAGAAATCTCTTTATGGCCTCAAACAGTCACCAAGAGCGTGGTTTGGAAGGTTACGCAAGGAGATTTGTTCCTTGGGATATCAGCAAAGCAATGCAGACCACACTCTTTTCTTTAGGCACCGTAGTAATAAGATTACTATACTTGTTGTCTATGTTGATGATATTGTGATTACAGGAAATGATGATGAGGAGATCAGGTGCCTAAAGAAGACTTTGGCAAGATCATTTGAAGTCAAAGACTTGGGGTATTTGCATTATTTTCTAGGAATTGAAGTTGCATATAGTGCCCAAGGTAAATCACAACGAAAGTATGTTCTTGACTTGCTTGCTGAAACTGGAATGCTCGAATGTAAACCAGCTAATACACCAATTGAACAAAATCATGGAATTATAGCAGACTTTGGTGATCCTGTAGATAAGGGAGGATACCAACGATTAGTTGGGCGCCTAATCTATTTGTCGCATACAAGGCCAGACATTGCATATGTAGTTAGCATAGTGAGCAGATATATGCATGATCCTAGGTCTGGTCATTTGAATGCAGCATATAGAATTCTGCGATATCTTAAAGGCTGTCCAGGGAAAGGCATCTTGTTTCTGAAGGTAGAAGGCTACACTGATGCTGATTGGGTAGGGTGTTTGGATGACAGAAGGTCCACTTCAGGCTACTGTATGTTTGTAGGTGGTAATCTGGTCAGCTGGAGGAGTAAAAAACAGAGCGTGGTGGCACGATCTACAGCGGAAGCAGAGTTTAGGGCTATGGCCTCAGGCATACGTGAGTTAATGTGGCTTAAACTCTTGTTAGCTGAACTCAGGTTATATGACAATACACCTCTTCAACTATATTGTGATAATCAGGCCACTATCAACTTGGTAAACAATCCTGTTCACCATGATAGGACAAAGCATGTAGGAATTGATAGACACTTCATCAGAGAAAAACTAGATGAGGGAACACTTCAGGTTGGGTTTGTCAAAACTATAGATCAGCTTGCTGATGTATTAACAAAAGGGGTCAGTGTAATAGTGTTTGAAAAGTTATGTAACAAGATGGGGCTCATAGATATATTTGCCCCATCTTGAGGGGGAGTGTTAGGAGTCCTAACTTGTAAAGGTTAAAGTCATAAAGGGGGGTAAAATGTAAAAAAATACCTGTAAATATCTAAACCAAAAAGGAATGAACGGGTGAAGAAGCTCTCAGAATTGTTCATCTGGTTCCTCCCCAAACACCTTGTTAAAATCTCTTCTAAACCGAGGATCTACAACACTAGTTTTCTTTCGAGTAGCCTACACGCTGATTGTATCCCAGAACTTGATAGTTGAATAAAGCTCTCGACTTTCCAAAAAAAATATTGTGTTACTGATTTAGGTCTAGGACAATTCATGTATCTCAATAAACTTTTCTTGCACATAGTAGGAACCAACTTATCTACCTAACAAGTTATAAAACATCAAAAAATCTTTTGAACTTCATTTGACCTAACAAGTTATAAAACATCAAAAAATCTTTTGAACTTCATTTGTATGGGATGTAATCACGCAACGCAGCATTACTACATGAGTATCAGTTTGTCCTGGTTGAGAATTATCAAACCCACAACAGCCATTTTAGACTAAACGATCACCATGACTTCCATTAAATAGCCATTACTCAAAGAAAAATGGAAGTACCAGGCCTCTCAAGTTTTAGGTTAATCTGGCGGAGAATAGCTTTTACATCAATAAGTTTCTTGTACTCTTCAAGACAGGCCTACTGCAGATAATCAAATATTTAGGATAAATCAAACATTTCGAACTTGAACAAGTACAAACATTGCAATATATACAATCACCCGCTAATTCTCTTTTACCCAAGCATTAAAGAAGTGTGAGAGAAAGGAAGCTACGTGCGCAAGGCATTTCATTTAATTGGTGTAATGTTGCCAATACAGGTTTTTCTTTTCTTGATTTTAAATGTACTTAGGCTGTGCTAACAAGGCATTTGGACAACTTGCTCTCAGTCACATGGGAATAAACTGGCAATAGGAGAGACTTTACACCAAACAATATTAGGTAACTACCCTTAACAGCTTTTTCTTAAACCTAACATAAACTGTAAAACTTCAAAGGTCGACTCCATACAGGGTGTCTTTGAACGTTTTGTTAACCATGCTTAGCCAAGCAAGGGAAACAGGAAACCTAACCAATTTGGACTATAGCGGTACAGCCCATATAAGCAGGGCTATGACTGTGTGAAATCTAAATACATCTTTAGTATTGAACAATACTCCTCATGATTTTTACTCCCATTTTTTCACTAGATATTGAGGATACTAAATCGGTAAATCCATATTTCCGCAGCATATGGAAGCATATGAATCTTTGATTACATTTGGCTCCAAGGGTGGCGAGCGAGCAATGGTGGTCAAATTATATAAGCGAGAAGCGCAAGCAGCAGCCACTTCTCCCATGCTATCAGCGATGGCACATTGACTGGGAATTGGCATGGTAGTGGGTCATCCACAATCAGTGCCAGCAGCTGCTTCATGGATGAGCATCATGCTGACAAGCAAAGGCAGCGGGCAATCCTTAACGATGGTTGGCTGCACAGCTCCTCTATAGGAAATTGCAGTAGCAGGTGACCATTGATGGGCTTGGCACTGTAACAGATCCTTGACATATACCAGTTGCTCCTCGAGGTGGACTCCTTGCCAAGGCCGTAGATGGCAGAGGACTTAATTGTCGCAGGTGCCTACTGCCAAGAATGGTGACGGCTCAGTACTTTGGCTTGTCATTGGGGTCATATTAGGACCAGAGAAATGGCATTGCACAACTTCCTTCGCTTCAAGCTTGCCAGTGTAGGAGAGCCGATTTGGCTCCATGAGCGAGGCAAAGATTTTCTAGCCATTGTAAGCTAGTTTTTCTCAGTGAAGTTAGATTTTTTTTTCTGGGTTCCACCCGACAGCTCTCCTTGGCAACACTAATAGTTAGACCTGCCTAGGATCCAAATGCCACCCATGATCACCTTGCTCAATTCAGTTTTCGAGGAACAATTTGGAAATCCAAATATAGCAGTTCTCAGAAAAATCGTAGCTACTATAGAGAAGCGGCAGATGAAATATTTACAGGGTTTTGACATAACTTTCCTCATTTGCCCTTGTGTATTGTGAAATAAAAGCTCTTTGCATGTTATTTAAGAATCATGTACTTCACTAGTAACATCATGCTGCTCTATGATCAAGACTCCAATAACAGCATGTAGCTGCCAATAGAAAAGGTGAAGACTAGAGATCAAAAAGAAATGGGAAGAAATGGGGTGCTGGAATTGTAGCTGAGCATACTGGTTTCGCTCCAATTACTACCTTGCAGCTCCACTGGAAACTACAGTAATCACAACCATAACCACAGCCCACAGGTCTCCACTCCCGTATTTGAGCATAATGCAAATCCACACTTGAATTGAGAACGTCCATGCAGGTAAAATCTGGAAGTTTGCGGGGAGTAATTTTTCTCGTACAGGATGGTCACGTGAACATCATCAAGTGGATCTACTGACGAGAGTAACAGAGCATGAATTACCAACTTATGGTTACAGGGTTGGAACATTTTTTTAAATATCAGGAAGGCTGTTATATAATTTTGAAACTACTCATTTCATATCATTACTTGAGTTCTGCCCTAGTCACCTCGTTATCTTGATTTTTATGATGGCCTCTTCATGTTGTTTTTTCCCCTCGCGGCTCCCATTTTCCATGTGCTCCATTTTTCTCCAGAAGCCAAATGTGGATAATCATGCAAAGCTGCCATGCAAATACAAAATGGCACATCAGCACCAAAAAATTTGCTGAAATTGTCAATTAGTAAATATTAACCTCTCAGGATTAGAACAAGCATAAGCACTCCAAACAAATAACTGAGCAGAGTAACTTGAGTATGAATCCTCCAAATAGTACAGCACAGCTCACCTGATGCTCTGCTAGAAACCTAACGATACTAACAGGAATTAACAAACCAGTGCCTAACTGCCAGGACTTAGGGTCTGTTTTGTTGGGCTGTGGCTGTTGACAAATCTGCTGTTAGCTGGCTGTTTGGAAAAGCTGCTGTGGCTGTGGGAAAGTGAACATATGACTTTTGGTTGATCTAAACCATCTATAGCATTTTAAAAAATGAGTACAGAAACTTCAACACATTGCAAAAAGCTGACAAAAGGCAGCTTTTTCAAACAGCTGAATTTGCACTGCAAAGCCCACAGCTACCATTAGCAAAAGCTGCTGAAAAGCTAGCCGTTTAATTGGGCTGCAACTTTTTCTAGTAAAAAGCCGTTGAAAAGCCCAACCAAACACCCCCTTGGCACAACATAAACTTCTCCCAATTTTAAACAGCGCTGGGAGGTGAGTGAATACACTAAGCTACATTAATGCGATCGAAAAAATCTTTCGAATTAAGCTACATTAATGCGACCGAAAAAGGTTAAAATCCCCATCAAAAATCAGAAAAGGAAATTTGGGAGGGGGCTCAGCGGGGAACACGTCGGCAGCCGCGTCAAAATCGGTGCCGGTGCTTCGAGCGGTAAGCCCAGGAGAAAGGTAGAACGGATGCGTAACGTTTAGGGCAGCGGTTCCCGGCGATGAGCGCGAGTGCACGGCATAGCCAATCGGCGAGGGCGCAGTCGGAGCCGGACTGGGGCGCAGTTGGGGAGGGGGAGAGAGAGAGAGAGAGAGCCCAAGCGGAACGAGAGTAACGGGCCTCATGATCTTCTGCTACTGGAGAGGAGACACGGAAACAATGGGCTCTTGTAACGTTTGGGCCTACTGAGCCCATTCTAGAAAATACGGTGGAATCGGAGAGCGTGATTAATTGGGCCCAATTGACCGCTTGCGCAACGGCAATCCACGCTTACTTTTTCACGAAATTTTTATGTTCTGAAATTGTTACAAAATAGAAAGAAAAAAGTAATTTTTGTTAGCTGCGTTTAATAAAAACCAATGTAACTCGTAAGAAAATTCCATTGTCCCTTTCGGTCCGATATGTTTGGGAATTTCTTCAGATTGCTGCTGTGCACCGCTGATGACCTATGAAACCACACCAGATGAATTTCTTAATATCCTTTGCTCCCTTTCAGGTATGGCTAGCGGCCCTGATCTTTCGTCATGTTGCTTATTGTCTCTGCTGTTTTTACCTGAACCTGCGCTATCTTGGATGTCTGATACCGCAGTCTTATAATAATATCATCTAGCTTCTTAGATTTTTCTTTTCGGAAAGGAAGCGGATGCCCCCCCCCTATGCATCCATTGATGAAAGCAGCCGTGTATTATTAAATAGAAGTTACAAAATCATTGTTGTACAATTATTGAAGTATGAAGGCCTTTTGGTTTGGGATTAAGTGCATACCATTAGCTGCGCAATTATTGTTGGTCCCTGAATAGTATAGAGCAGAATTCGACCAATGACCTAACAAGATCTGAGATCCAGATTATTTAGAAGTATATGGGACTATCAATACGCAAGCATGCAATCTAGTATGAGATCCACACAAAAAGGTAATGCACTATCGTCATGCATGATTACGATTCATAGAAAGGGTTAAATCTAAAGTTAACCAAGATTGATCAGCGATCATTACAATCTAGAATGGTACGAGTTAAAGGTCAAAATTTCTCTCCTTTTTCATGTTTTCCGTACCTGATACCTGCAGATTATACTACTCCTGAGCTAATTATATAGCAGATGAATGGCTAAGAGTCCAAAGTTCAGCAGTATAATTAAGTGACATAAAATAACCATATAGAGGATCGAGTTATGTAGATATAAAGCCCTTTTCTAGATAACTTATGGTCTAACTTATGACTAGCAATAGAAATTTGGAGTGCTTATTTTCATAACTCATTATAAGCTTTGCCTTCTAGACAACTTATAGGCTTCTCGAGTTTATCAGCCCCTCCCTTACAAAATCGCCCTCTAAGTTTAGGGATTTTTGCCAGCAAATGTCATTGATATATAAATCAATCCTTACTATTTTTCCTTATCTCCTCATCCAAATAGCCTCCTCTTCCGCACCCACCTCCCTCCCCCATCGCGCCTGACATCACCCCTGGTGCCTCCACTCCCACGCTGCCTCGTGGTCGCCGGTCACTAGCCGGCATCAGCACCAACCTATCCTATAGCCCCCTCCCTTGTGCTCCCCTCCAATCTCCCCGCATAGCCGCCCCTCCACCCAGGTTGTCGTGTCCAGATCTGTGTTGTCCCGCCGTCCTGCTACTCCGTCCGCCGTGAGGTCTCCCACTGCTATCATCCTCGGGCTGCTCCAAAGACTAGCTTATTGCGCTCAGAGCTGTCGTGCCTCCCCAACGCCGACAGCAACCGCACCTCCATCCGCTGTCCTAGGCCGCCGGAGTGCAAATGGAGTCACCGGCCACCACAGTGTCGCCCTCCTCCACTCCCTAGGCCGCCACCCTCGTCCAAGTCCTCGTTGGCCGCCCCCTCCTCAACATCGTTGTCAGGTCCTAAAAGTATTTTTTTTAATTCACTATCTGATATGATGTATGTATGCTCTGGTGTATATATTTTGCCCACAATGCATTTTTGTTTTAGATCTTCTGTATGATTAGATGCATATATGGCTGTGAGAACTTTATTTATGTTGTATGTGTATGATCAGATGCATATATGCTCTCATGTATGGCAGTGAACAATCTTTGGAATGATTAGAAAAGCAATGGGCAAATGTGTTTTGAATAGGTAGTGAGCAATTGAGCAATGTAACAGTCATATCATATTTGACATGTCATATGTTCATACATGGATAAAGGAAAAGCCGATAAAGCAGTTTGGTAGGATGAGGGTGAACCGCTACATGATGTGGTGCTCTTGATACCTTGTAATACCTATTGTTGGCAAGAAAACTTATTATAAACCTTATCGTTGTTTGACTGCTTTAAAATTATTATATTATTATTTTGTAATATTTGCAATTTATTTCCCTGCTCATTTGCGCCAAAAACACTTCACCAGAATGATTTTTATCAATTAAATAGACCAACATCAAGTTCAAAGGTAATACAGACTTTGCATCATCAACCATGAAAAATAAGCTCAAATTTTATAAGATGTCTAGAGCATCACAAAAGCTTCTCATATCTTCTCTAGATCGAAACCCCTGTAGACAGTTAAATTTAAGCTGGTTTATGCACAAATTGAAGTATTTAGAAGAGGGCTAGAATAACAATAGAAACCACCTTATACAGAGATTTACGATGAATATGTCTATGTTTCAAAACCACACGGATTTTGCACCGAATGTACGCAGTTGGTTGTACCATATCGAATTTATGCTGCGTGTACTTTCTCCTCTGCAGGGCAAACCGAGCATATACTCGGAATATTGCTCTGCCAAGCTCATAACAGAATAAGTCAAGAACTCAAGATTTCAATGTTGCCACTAGCATGACTGCATGAGTGACAAACCAGAGAAGGTTTGTGCCTCAAGCCTTCAACTACCATCTGGTTGGTGGTGGACCCACATTTCCACAATCAATGACGACGACAGAGATCAAAACAATGAAGCTGTTCAACATCGGGGTGACATGACCATCAACGTTCGATCGATCATCAGCACCAGCGTAGCATGAGCTGACGAGCATGGCATCCTATGAGCAGAGCCCCGTAGATGGACCAGTATGATTGCACGAACATGCATTGGCTCTAGGCTTGTACAACAAACGCAACGCAAGCTTCCACAGCGCTACCAGCTCATGGGTCCATGGCCAGATGCACCCAATATCTGCGCAAAGATTGCAAGACCCATGGGTTCATGTCTTCTTGCTCCAAAGGTTCATGGAACCCTACGATTGCCGGGCGGTTTCTGCACGCGGCTGAGCAAGCTATTGCAGGCAGCCACAGCTATCCCCGCGAGCACCATCATGATCTGCAAGATTGACCCGGCCTCCAGTCGCAGGAAGGGATCTAGTATGTGGGCATCACATAAACTAAGGGCAGTCCCAATGCTTCACCATGTACTATATCTAAATCATGCCACCTAAGTAAAAATCTGATGTAACACCCTATTTAATGAGGAAAGAGAGAGTAACCATATCTTAATCTAGATATGGATCTTAGCACCAAATCCAAGATATTTCATGATTTTTCTCTCACAAAACACATTAAATGAGAGCTCTTTTAGATACAACACTAAGATACAATCCGTTGAGCAGGTTGTATCTAATGCAATAAGATACAACCTAAGATACAATGCATTAGGAGTGCCCTAACACAGATGCATACGTACGACATCTGAGTTCCGACAAACATGCAGGATTTCAGATACAAAAATGTGGGCGGGTGAACTGCCGCTAAAGTGCTCATGTGAGACTCTTGAATGCATGACCAGGGTCAGAGGAGGCAGCAGTAATGGCGTACGCGTGCATTCATGCAATTCGCAATTCAACGCTCACGAGCGGCGACCATTTTACCGCGCACATGTGGATCAGTGGATGCACGGACGATGCCTTGCTGTGACAGCCATGTAGACATGACATGCATATCTTCCTTGGATCCCCCGCACGGCCGGACTCGGCCACATCCTCCTAGCTAGATCCTGGGAGGTCGTGTATCTTATGGTTAGATTTCGCTCTGATCTTGCCGGATCCTGTGGTGCATTGCATGGGCCGGGGCAGGGGTGTTTGACTTTGCCCAAACTAGAGCGTGCAAGAGCACGTATTTTTTAAAATTTATCAGCAATGATATCAATTTTATATTATATAATCTATATATTATTAAATAAATTCTTGATCAAACATAATTTTGAGAATTTTGAGAAGTACACCTGATGATGGATAGTACTACCATCATAAGCTCATGGCCAGGCCCACGAGTTCATCACTGGGCCTCTAGGAAGAAGATATGACCCGAAGACCCGATCCAAGAGAAGCGTAGGCCTCAAGTCAGTGAATCCTTATCAGGACGGGAAGGCAACGCTCGACACGTCACCAGGAAGGAGTCCAACTCGTGTACTACGAGGACTCAGGATATGGCAATAAGAAGGAGTCCAACTTGTGTATTACGAGGACTCGATACAAGGTTACCGCCCTAGTCTGCCTATATAAAAGGGCATAGACCCCCTCTCTAGGGGGACAAGCTAGATTGGATCGGAGAGCCCTTGTCGCCTAGTAGTCTTTGAGATCCCTTAGCCCTAGCATCACCCTCGCCGAGTCCTTTACTCGTCGAGTTCCCCTTGTAAGCCGAACTCGTTGAGTTCCTAACTCGCCATTGTAAATCGCTGTACACCAGATCTCATATCAATTCCATCAGAGCAGGACGTAGGGCTATTACCCATCTTGGGGGCCTGAATCTGGGTAAATCTGTGTCTGGAGATCAAGCTGACCTGAGTTTTCACGCCGCTACCGTACAAATACGTGATGTACGAGTACCCCCCGTATACCATACATCGACAGCTGGCGCCGTCCGTGGGGACCTTACGTCAGTTTAGATCTACTCCGACAACGTTCACCGACGAGATGGCGTACACTGGTTTCGACGACAAAGGCTTCTACAATGTCTCGTCTGGATCTCGCAACAGCTACACCAACACTCCTCCTCACGCAGCGGCTCGTCGACTTCAGCGACAACTCGTGTCGCCAACTCACCCGGCAGCTCTACGAGTCGTTTCGACTCCACGCGACCGCTCGAGCTTCAATCCTTATGCTTCCGATCCACGCAATTTGTGGAGCAAGATCACCTTCAGGCCCGCCCAACACGACCACGCGCCTCAACGAACGGCTACCAGGCTCGATCGCCACCACATCGAGTTGCATCCAGCCGACCTTCGACACCAGCTGAACAGAAAGCGTCTCCACTCCGCCGCGAGACTCCACTACCGGGAAACTCCCCACGCAGTAGTCAGGGATCAAATATTCCTGAGCATATCTTCTCCGAGAATGACTTGATCGTTCGCTCAATCCCAACTCCCGAAAGGTTCGACTACAACTTCCCACATGTCTTCATGGCGGGACCAAAAACTACACCAGGGACAATATGCCCTTCGACTGATGCCAATGCTTCATCATCGGCCACACCGAATTCCGAAGCTAGAAAGAAAGCCACTCGCTCAAGAGCTCTCGCAGCCCAGATCAAGCAGGCGTTGTCCGATCGATTTGATGACACCACCCGACAACTTCATGAGGAACACGAGCAAACACTCGCTGACATCCAACACGTGGCCGAAGCCGAGCATAATGAGGCCCGAGTTCTGATCAACTTCGGCCTAGATACCAACAATAAACAGCCACGAGAACGTTCTGAAGACGTCTACGCTCGTACCCGCGACCAGCTCACCGACTCCAAGTATCAACCTCGCAGGGAGTCATCTCGAAGAACACGTTCCCCGCAACGTTCCCCGAAGAAGCACCGAACCCAGTCGCGGTCCCCCAGTGGCCATTACGACCACACCCGCAAAAATCGAGACTATCACGGCAGCCGTCGTGATTATGGCAAGGCACGCCTGGTTGATCCCGTCGAGGAGGATCACCACCGCAAGGACCAACGCTGTTCTCACGATCATGAAGACCACTGTCGCCGCCGTAACCGGTACTCTAACTACTCATCAGAAGACGAAGGCTTCATCCCCGGTATTATCGCCAGTTGCCCTGCACTCTCACCCAGATTATGAGGCGCACGGATACCCAAGCATGTGCGTTCCAGCAAGAACCTGGAATATAATGGAAAAGGAGACCCAAAAGAATTCCTGATCCGATTCACACAAGACATCCTGACAATTGGGGGAGACACGACGTCAATGGCCAACCTCCTCCCCTTGTGCCTCGTCAAGGACGCCGCCGCATGGATTCATAACATACCCGAAGGCTCCATCCACAGTTGGGCGCAGTTCCAAGACATGTTCATCAAAAGTTTCTCCACAACTCGTGATGCCTCAATCCTGAGGTCTGAGTTCAAGCGTATATGACAAGGACGGGATGAAGGCCCCCGCGACTTCGTTACCAGGTTTAAGAGTAAGGTCAATATCGTCCCAGGACTTTCCTTCACCGAAGTACTCGAAACTTTCCAAACCGCCGTCCGCGACGAACGATGCCTGGACCATGTCTATACCGCCCAACCGCGTAATACTGCGGAACTCATAGAAATTCTTCGAGTACGAGCAAATTACGAAGACCAACGCCTCCACAACATCAAGATCAACTGAGGCCTGCATAGGTCAGATCACCACGATAGACGGAAACGCTCCCCGGAGAATAACTCGAGACGTTCTCCCCGGGATGGTAGGAAAGCAAGAAAGGGGAAGAGGTCCCCCGAGGCAGTACTCGTCGGTTTTCGAGACAAAGAGACATCGGATCGCCGAGACGATCGACAAAACAAGTGGAAGACAAAACCCAAGAGAAACACAGCTGGCGAACTCTTGGATAAAAATTAGATACCAGAAGAAGAGCGTACCCGACATAACTGGTGTAAGTACCACCGAAGTGGGTCCCACAGCCAATCACAGTGTCGCGAACTCCTCAAACTACTCCAAGAGGAAAGTGGTGCTGAGGTGGCCAACAAGCCCAAACCCCAGGTTCAGGAAAACCCGGACAAAGAAGCTTACCCCGAGGACGAAGATATTCACGTCGACAACATCCGCCGATACAACGATGCTCACTGGATCGCGGACACACCCGACTTACAGCCAGTCGAGGAAATAAACCAAGTCGACGCATCCGTCGACCTCCAGATGAATCACATGTGGGGCGGTTCCGCCACATACGACTCCAAAAGACAGGCCAAGCAGACATCATGGGATGTTCTGGCTGTCCATCCACGTCCCGTACCTTCCAAATTGAAGTAGGCAAAAACCCCCATCATGTTCGACGCGACCGACTGCCCCGACAACTGCCCGTACCCGGGGCGATATCCTCTAATTGTATCGCCTTGGGTTCGCAACATTATGCTCCACAAAGTTTTGGTTGATGGCGGTAGCTCTTTCAGCCTTATTTCGATTTCCACACTTGACAAGATGCAGGTCCCACGTTCCGCGATCAGGCCCGTCATTAAGCACTTCTACGAGATTGTTCCAGGACTAAAGCATGACCCGATCGGGCAGGTCACGCTACCTCTTACCTTCGGAACTCGGGACAACTTCCGCACAGAAGAGTGCGTTTTCGAGATCATCGACTTCGACATGGTCTACAATGCTATACTCGGGCGACCCCAGCTAGTCCAATTCATGGCGATCCCTCACTATGCATACCCTATAATGAAGATTCCTGTTGTGCACGGGGTTATTACAGTCAAGGGATTACTTCCCTCAGCTATCGAATGCGACATGCAGAATTACGGTCTCAACGCTCGACAAGATGATGAGGTACCCGAAACTTTCTCGCCCTCAGATGACAGGTCGGGGTGGGCCAAGTCGAAGCCCAAATTATCAGTACAACCCCACAGCGAAATGAAGCGAATTCCACTCCGCGAGGATGAACCCGAGAAGACAGTCAAGATCGGGTCCACCCTCGACCCAAAATAGGAACTCGCGCTCACCACCTTCCTCCAGGCAAACCCAGATGTCTTTTCCTGGAAGGCATCTGATATGCCAGGGATCCCAAGGGAGGTGGCTAAGCACAAGCTGGACATCGACCCGGCGATCAAGCCGGTCAAGCAGAAACTTCGAAGATTTAGCCTGGAGCAGCGCAAAGTCATCGAGATGAAACTCAAGAAGCCCACCGACGCCGACTTCATCAAACCAATCCAGTACTAGCCAGAAAAGAAAATGGCCAAATGCGCATGTGCATCGACTACACGGACCTCAACAAAGTTTGCCCGAAGGATAACTTCCTATTACCTCGAATTGATCAGATTGTGGATTCGACTTCAGGATGCACCTACCTATGTCTACTCGACGCATATTCGGGTTATCATCAAATCCTTATGAGGGAATCCAATGTTCCCCACACGGGCTTTATTACCCCTTATGGCACTTTTTGTTACAAAATGATGCCATTTGGACTGAAGAATGATGGATGTACTTACCAGCGGACTATGCAAACAGCCTTCGTGGCACAAATCGGGAGGAACACGGAAGTCTACATCGACGACTTGGTCATCAAATCAAAGGAAGAACACGATCTCATCCTCGACTTATCAGAAACTTTCAACAACCTACGCACCAACAAAATTATGCTCAACCCAGAAAAGTGTGTCTTCAGCGTCGAAGCCGGCAAAATTCTGGGCTTCATGGTCTCACACTGGGGCATCGAAGCCAATCCGAAGAAGATTGAAGCCATCCTCAGTATGAAGTCACCTGTCAACATCAATCAAATTCAGAAGCTCGCTGGATCAATGGTTGCTCTGAGCAGATTCATTTCTCGTTTAGGAGACAAAGGACTCCCCTTCTTTAAGCTCTTACGCCAGCATCAAGGCTTCGCATGGACAGAAGAAGCCGAGAAGGCCTTCCAGGCACTCAAAAGCATATCTGACAAATCCTCCAGTACTGGTCCCTCCAGAACCCGATGAAACTCTACTACTTTATATAGCCTGCGGTCCCCGAGCAGTCAGCGCGGTCCAAGTAGTTGAACGAGAAGAACTCGACAAAATTGAGAAAGTACAGAGACATGTTTACTACATCAGCGAAATATTACACGGACCGAAGGAGCGGTACCCGGACGTCCAGAAGCTCCTGTACACCGTGCTCCTTGCTTCCCGCAAATTAAAGCACTATTTCAGGCCCACAAAATAATTGTTCCATCCATCTACCCACTTGGCCCCATCACCAGAAACAGAGAGATTACCGGCCACATTGCTCAATGGGTGTCTGAGTTGGGAGCATTCAACATCGAGTTCACACCTCGCACCGCCATGAAGTCTCAGACTCTTGTAGACTTCGTCGTTGAGTGGACGGACCCAGAACCCGAACCCACAGACAACAACTATGCAAGTAAGGTCTGGACTTTATATTTTGATGGAGCTGTTACCCTCACAGACTCGGGGGCTGGCATCATCATCACTGCACCAACGGAGGAAACCCTCCAGTACGCCATCCAGTTACACTTTCAGGCCACCAATAACGAAGCAGAGTACGAAGGCCTCCTTGCCGGACTCCGACTTGCCACAGCTCTTGGTATCCGTTACCTAACCATGAAAGGCGACTCACAACTCGTCGTCTGACAGGCTAGCAAAGACTACTAGACCATTAATCCAACAATGGCCGCCTACTTATCAGAAGTACGAAATTGGGAGAAAAAATTCACCGGCCTAGAATTCCACTACATACCCAGACGGGATAACTGCATCGCCGACTCCTTGGCTCGGGTCGCCTCAAGTCGATCATCCCCCCAGCCGGCGTCTTCATCGAACAACTTTCCAAACCATCCGTCAAAATCATGATGCACGAAGAAAGTACTCCCACCCCTTGCGACACTTATGAGCAGAACGGGACGTCTCAGTTCGACGCCCCCAAAGGGATTGCTGGCGAAGTCATCGCCCAGCTCGACGAAAGCATAGACTGGCGGGACCCAATACGCCAATACTTACTTAACAAATTCAAACCAGGAGAAGAGGAACAAGCCGAGAAGATCTCCCGCAAAGCAATGTAGTACACGATGATTGACGACACCCTATACCACAAGGGAGCCCTCGGTGTACTCATGAAATGCATACCAATCGATGAAGGCAAGCAGCTACTCGAGGAAATCCACAGTGGGCTATGTGGCGCCCACTCCGCGTATCGCACACTAGTCGGCAAGGCATTCCGACAAGGATTTTACTGGCCGACTGCGCTACACGACGTAGCCGACTTGGTCCAAAAATGCGAGGCCTGTCAGTTCAATAAATGAAAAACACATCAGCCAGCCCAAGCTCTTCAAACAATACCGTTATCATGGCCCTTCTTGACTTGGGGGCTGGATCTCCTTGGACCTTTTCCCACCGGACGCGGGGGTCACAAGTTCCTAATAGTCGCTATTGACACATTCACCAAATGGATCGAGGCAGAATCACTCTCTAGTACCACTACAGCAGCAGCACAACGATTCATGCAGCAGAACATCTTTACCCGCTTCGGAGTGCCTAGCCGGATAATTACCGACAACGGATCACAATTCGTAGCCGCTGACTTCATCGCCTACTGTGAATCATATGGCGCCAACGTCTGCTATCCTCCGTAGCTCATCCCCAAAGCAACGGCCAAGTCGAACGCGCTAACGGCCTCATACTTGACGGGATCAAGAAACGGGTATACAACACGCTACAATGTCACGCCAAGTCTTGGGTAACCGAGTTGCCCAACATTCTCTGGGCACATCGGACTACAGCCAGTCGAGCCACCGGAGCGACCCCATTTTCCCTCGTCTATGGGGCCGAGACGGTCCTCCCGTGTGAGATCCGGTTGAAGTCCCCCCGCATCGAACAACACTCCGAAGACGAAGCATCCGCGCACCGAATCAACGATCTCAATTTCCTTGAAGAAATTTGCGACGGTGCATACTTGCGGGCGGTCAAATATCAACAGGACTTACGCCGGTACCACGAGCGCAATGTCAAGCATCGACACCTGGAAGTCGACGATCTCATCCTACGCTTGGTCCAGTCCACTCAGCACAAGAACAAATTATCTCCCAAATGGGAGGGACCCTACACCATCGTCGCCAACCCGCGACCAGGCGCTTTCAAACTCGCCGACAACGGCTCCATTCTACGCAATACATGAAACATCGATCAACTCTCCAAGTACTATGTTTAAAGCTTCCCGGGAGCTATAACCCGGATGACTCAACTATTTTACCCCGTAGCTCTACGGAAGAAGTATTTATACTTACAGCCTTTCGGCTTCCATCACATTACTGCTTGACAATAGTACTTAAACGCCTCTAACATGCTTTTCCAACAGCTCGGGGGCTGGCATTTACACAAGTCTACCCCTCGTCGGCACACAAGCGTTGGACAACTCAGGGCACGGCACGAACACGAGTTCGCGACTCGTTCCGCCTCCTAGAGTTTGATCGCCGTATAACCGCCTCGTATGCACTCGGGGGCTAGCACGCACACGGGTTTGCGCCCCGTTTCGCCACCCCGAGTCCGGTCAGCTGTCCATAAGCCTCGCCACAACGTCCTGGGGCCAGCTTCTCCTTGGGTTCCTTAACTCCATGTTGTTCCCCCCGACACCGACACACAGGCATCACGCCCAGCATTTGCCCGGGGGCTAGGTAGAGCACGAGTTCCACAACTCAACTCCCCTACCCTGGGTACGGCGGCACCAACGCCTTGCATTACTCCGAAGACTGGCAACTAAATCGACGTTTCTTAACTCAGTTGGCCTCTTCAATGCAACGGCGGACAGCTACCTTACATCTGCGCGGGGCTAGGCATGGCACGAGTTCCACAATTCGTTTTGCCTCCCCGACTACAGCAACCTACCCTGAGGCCCAAGTACAGAGCTACCCACGCATCAACTACTACAGCGAGGTTTTTTCAGACTGTTCATCCGAGTTCCTGCTAACTCGCCCAAACAGTCGAGGGCTACTACAGCGAGGGTTTCTGCTAACTCGCACAAACAGTCGGGGGCTCGGAGACATATAGCACTTTATGAAGTCCTACGCCAACACGGTTCATAAACCAACTAAGAAACTTATGACATCAAGCATAAGACAACAAACAAACATAATACTAGATTGCATAATTCAAAGTTCTCTACACCCCAAAAGCATACAACCAAAAGGAGAACGGGCCTAATTCTCCTGCCCAGATACATCAGCTCCCTCACTATCTCCAGATGCAGTGGGGACATCCTCAACCGCCTCAAAGCCGGATTCACTGAGGAACTTTTCTACCGGCTCGCGCCAGTAGTCGATCCGCGCATCCTCCGCTCCGGGTTGTGGGGGCTTGCCAAGATCCAACTCCAGAAGATTCGAAGGAAGCTCCGGCGCCAAGTCCTTAGCCAGCGCCAGAGAATAAGATATGGTCACGTTGGACATACTCTTCGCCCGCACAGATGCATCCTCCTTGACGAAGTTCAGAAAGTCGCTCAGGCGTGCTTGATACTCGCTCACGGCCCTCATCAAGTCACCCAAAGAAAACTTTGTGAAATCAGGGCGGCCGTGGAACCTCAAACCCGCCATAACTCGGTCAAGGAGGGAGCATGCGTCCGTGGCAACCCGGGACTGCGCCTGCAAACGCTCGCAGGAGAGCTCGGCATCTTTCTTCACCCCCTCGAGTTCCTCGCGGACTAGGTGGTGAAGATCAGTCGCCGACTTGGCCGTCGCGACAGCCATCTCAGCACGGAGTGAAACCGCAACGAGCTGCTCCTTCAACTCGACATTGGCTACCCGCAACCCCTCGAGCTCCTCGACTTGCTTGGCCCGAGCCTCGGCCTCCTCAGCTCGACAAGTCACCACAGACAACTGGCGAGACAGCTCAGCGTTCGCCGCCCGCAGCCGTGAAACCTCCTCTTCACTCTCGCGGATTCATCCAAGGAATGTATCCTCCTTGGCGGCTGCCGCACAAGTCGCGCACTACCACAGAAAATGAAATAAGATAGACACTCAGAAAATAGCAACTACAGGAACTAAGAAGTCTGAAGTCAAGAAAAACATCACTCACCTTCATCCACGTCAAGGCGTAGTCGATGTACGTCCGGTACTCGCTACGAGGCAACGGGCACCTTATCTCACCATCATCGACTTCCGGGACAGCTTCCGGACCAGCAAGTCCAGGCTCCCTCACGCCAGCCGCAGCGGCCGCCAAGTCCCGAGCCGCTCCAACAGGAGGGCCACCACCAGAAGACCCAGCGCCTACCTCCACACCCCTCTCGACATCGCAAGGCTCTCCCTCCGGAATCACAATGAGCTCCTGACATTGAGGAAGGGAGCGCGACGAGGGGGCAGGGGGAGCAAGTACAGAACTAGAAGAAATCCAGAACTTAGAACCCAAGCAATATCAAGAAGGAAAAGGAACTCAAGTCAAAGAAGAACCCTACGTCGAGCTAGGTGGGATCGCCCTCTTCGCCGGTCTCTGCGAAGCCATGGAACTAGAAGGCCGCTTAAGGGCATATCACTGTCAAGACAACAAGAACCAAAGTCAAAGAACTCGAGTAAAGCAACTCGATGCCGACTCCCCGGAACAACAGAACAAGAAAACTTACCGGGGCGGCCTGGCCTCTCCCGCTCGACTTCCTGCCCCTAGACGGTGGGGGCTTCCGGGGCCGGACCACCCCAGTACATGACGACTCCTCTACGAAGACCTCGGAGCCTTCCCATGGGCCGAGCCCCATGAAGAGGCGCTGTGTGCGAGCCAGAAAAGGCTAATACCATCACAATCAACCACCTGAAGGCTAGAAATGTGGAACTAAAAGAAAACAGGAAGGAAACACTCACTGAGATGATCAGGGCTCGGGACGTTTCGTCCCGGTAAGCAAGGGATTCGATCTCCGGATGAGCCCGGGACTCCCAGGGGGAAACCCGAGCGCCATCCTCCCCCCACTCGGCCTTGAAAAGGTCATCGACACGGCTCCGGACTTCCGCTAAAACGAAGAAGCATGAAGTCACCAAAGAGAAAACTACCAATAACAACTCGAGTTGTTAAAAGAGAAGAGGCAAAGGAACATACCGTCATTAGCCAACAGAAGACCGACTTCATCCGACCACCCGGGTAGTGCTCGAGCTCCCAGCGGCGTGATGCGGCGAGTGATGAAGTCGCCCACCACGTGCACCGCTGTCAAACCATCCCGACGAAGCTCGTAGATGCGATCCCTCACGGCTCAGGACCTCCGAGTAAGTCAGGGACGGTCCTTCCACAAATCCCGCAGGGCCGGAACTTCACATCGTGTCATCGGGTCATGCGTCGACCGATTGCAGAAAGCCCAATTGGAGGCCCACTTTCCCCACGAATCCTTCGGGGAGAAAGGGATGTACCTTGCCTTGACGTCATCCCGAAGGGAAAAGCGGCAGGCGCTGTAGGTTGGCCCGCCGTCAACACTTTGAGAGTGTAAAAGTATCAGAACGACTCAACATCCGGCATCGTCCCGACGAAAGCCTCACACAAATGAGCGAAAACAGCGAGGAAGAATATCGAGTTGGGAGGGAGGTTTACCAACTTGATCTCGAAAAAGGATAGAGTATCCCGCAGGAACTCGGACATTGGGAGTCCGAGCCCGCACTTGAAGAAGTCAAGGAAGACGACCAGGTCCTCCTCCGGCGAGAACGGCTGGCTCCGGTCAGCAGGAACTCGGAAAACCACCGAGTCAGGCAGCTCTCCGTCGCACACCATCCGCGAGAGATCCTCTGGCGTTACCCGAGAACTGGGCAAACCTGCCAGCCCAGGGCCAGATCCAGCTCCGCCTCCCATAGTGGTCGGCGGCACCGACGGTCGGGCTTCCTGAGGATCTTCCGTCACTGGCGCTTTAACCGCGGGCAGGGTCCCGCACAACCACAGCCTCCGACGAGGTCTCACCCGCCGGATCCACGGTGGTGCCCTTCGTTAGCTCCACCACCTCTGGCTCGGTTTCAGCCACTCTCACCTCACCAGATGGGGTTTCCATTGGAAGCAAAAAGTAACTTTTCGATGGATGGTGAGATGGAAAGCTTGAGTAACCAAGCAATGGAGTTTTACCGCACCAGACGAAAGAAAGGAAGACGAAGCACTGGAAAAACACGAAGAGCAGATGGAATGAGAGGAAGGAAAGAAAGTATTATTATACGGCCCTCTGCCCCGGCATTAAAAGCGCATTACACCGAAAAAATTGCAACCTCCCTGATGTTTCAGCGCATTACGCCTAGAAAATCACGACTGTTCCGAGGCATGGCAGGATCACTCTGACAACACACAAAGTAGAATCATGACATCACCATCTGTGAATTCCGCCGGACAGGTTCAAACCGTGAAAAATGGACTAAGCTTGCCGAGTTCTACAACTCAGGAGGGTATTCCGAGTACAACAAACTCGACGCCTCTTGACCGACTAAGTCGCAGGACTACTGTAACTCGAGTTGACCTGAACCCGTCTCGACTTCATCACGCATAATGATGCGGGGCTTGATGATGGGTAGTGCTACCACCATGGGCTCGTGGCCAGGCCCACGAGTTCATCACTAGGCCTCCAGGAAGAAGCTGTGACCCGAAGACCCGATCCAAGAGAAGCGTAGGCCTCAAGTCAGTGAATCCTTATCAGGACGGGAAGGCAACGCTCGACACGTCACTAGAAAGGAGTCCAACTCGTGTACTACGAGGACTCAGGATATGGCAATAAGAAGGAGTCCGACTCGTGTACTACGAGGACTCGATACAAGGTTACCGCCCTAGTCTGCCTATATAAAAGGGCATAGACCCCTCTAGGGGGACAAGCTAGATTGGATCGGAGAGCCCTAGTCGCCTAGTAGTCTTTGAGATCTCTTAGCCCTAGCATCACCCTCGCCAAGTCCTTTACTCATCGAGTTCCCCCTTGTAAGCCGAACTCACTGAGTTCCCAACTCGCCGAGTTCTCCACTGTAAATCGCATGTACACCAGATCTCATATCAATTCCATCAGAGCAGGACGTACGGCTATTACCCATCTTAGGAGTCTGAACCTGGGTAAATCTGTGTTTGGAGATCAAGCTGACCTGAGTTTTCGCCCCGTTACCATACAAATACGTGATGTACGAGTACCCCGTATACTATACATCGACAATATCCACTTTATATTTATGGACAAAAGGAGTAACTTGTAAGAGGGGTTAGTTACGTTCGCACGTTTTGTTCCTTTTCTTGCATGGGACTCTTGTGCTGCTCTGCACTGTCTTCTTCGTGCGAGCTGGGGATTTGTGCACTCGGTTCCGCAATGGCATGACTTTAACCGAGTACTGCAACGCATACATGGGGGACTTCACGTGCATCATATCGGTACCCTCCCGTCCCTACAAAGAAAGAAGCCACATGGAAGTAGAGAACCTAAGGCAACGAGTACACTGCAGCAGCAATTACGCGTGCACACACAGACATGGATCGTTCACAGGTGTAATAGGGCTAAAATGTGTGACATCTCAGCAAAGGGGGCAGTGCGCCATCTGTAGCAAGTCGATTTGACGTGGGCAGTATCCAGGACAGGGAAAAGTTTGCTTCCTTGATTGCGAGGGATTCGGCTAGTCGAGCTGGACAGTGCACGCGCTGGTGGTATCACCCGCATGCATCTGCACTGTACTTCGCCCATGCCTCGATCGTATCTGGGGATGGAGATGAGAGCTGGGTAGAGATCACGGATTCGATCATGGTGTGGCACGCTCGAGGACATCGATCTCGTCAGCCAGCTTCGAACGAGCTCGGTGGCGAATCGGATCGCCGCGCGGGCCCCGGTCGAGCGGATGGATCGATAAAAGCGAAGATACAGCGTTGCATTGCATCGTAGTTTGTTTGGCGTCGCCTATTGAGTGCTTTCTGAAGAACTACTTCATCAAATGTCGATCACCTGCCTTCTCTATTCCAGATATTCTCTGGCTACATCTACATGTAGCTACTCGCAGCAAATCTCAAAGAATATCGAGAGCGGCCAAAGGTGATCGGTAGATTGTGATACACTGATACATGCACCAGGCCGCACTGGTCCAGGGATGCTCTTCGTGTAAAGTAGGCACTCTAGTCTATAGTTAGTTAGATTAAGATGATAAAGATTTGCAGGCATTACCATTTATAATATCGGCTTCTTTTTCTCTATGCTGGCCGTGTATAAAATTTCAACTTCTATATTATATGCTATACTAGTCATGGTAGTGAGTTCTAGAAGAAAAAACTTTATCGTGGCAACCGTGGCATGTACATGCCTGAGGTGCTTTCTGAACTTCTATCTTCAATAACCACGAGGCATTTTCTACTCTTCTTTGATCATCTGGTTCGAGAAAGGAGCACCAAGTCCATTAGGAATAAAAATCTTCCCTTTAAAAAAATAAGTTCATTAGGGAATATCTGAAGTTTCGCGTGCCAGAATCTGTTCTTAGCACTAATTAATATGCAGCGTGTATATACAGGAAAAATGTTGATGCAAGTATGTTTAGGGTGCGTTTAGTTCATGAGATGAGAGTGGATGGGATAGAGATATCCACTTTTTTATGGATATCCCTCTGTTTGGTTGGAAAGATGGGGTGGATAGAGATATCCACTCTAGAGGAATATCCTCTCAATATGCTGGATGGAGAGATCCGGCCAAAATGACCAGATGAGGCTACCGCACTTCTCTAATTATGATCATTAGAAAATAATTAGTGATAATTAACAATTATTAGTGATAATTAGCATATTTTATTATTAATTAGTATTTGTAACGGTAAGATTAGTGTTTAATATGTTGATTAGTATATAATTAGTGAGTTGATTAGTATATAATTAGTAACAATTAATATATTTTATTATTAATTAGTAAGTTTATGGCTAGTTTAGCATTGGTAGGTATTTAGTTATTCTTTAGTGTATAATTAATCATTATTAATAGAAACTAAATAATATAATTAAGTTAAATTGGCTCTTCCCAACTAACTTTCATCCCTCCAACCAAACAAAAGATTCGTTCATCACATCCATCTAACCAAATAAAAAAATAGCTCATCCTATCCTAAAAAACTAGATGGCCTTAACCCATCCCTTCTTACCTTTCAACCAAATATACCCAGTTAACCATGAATTTCCGAGCCCAAGTGAGGTCCGTCAAATGCAGCACTGTCTTGCCCCCTCCGACTTGGAAAATCGGAGCACAGGAGGATTAGGACCAGACATAGAGGGCTACAAGTTAAGTAGCTCTTGTCCGCTCAAAGACCCGAACTACTGTGCTCAGAATCTCCTTGGGGGCGATGCCTAAAAGTTCATGATCCGCATTTTGGAGCTTTCCTTTCAGAAGGGTAAGCCACTGCCTTTTCTTTTCCTCCGTAATAACTATCATGTCCCGTGTAATCACACAGGGAATATATTTAATTAATTTTAATTTGTTCAATCTATATAGGTATATGTTATTATACTATATTATACTATTTGTAAGAACTTTAAATAACCATCAGTTATACCGATTGTACATGATATTAGACTAATAATACGCATAACTAAAGTTTAAATTGTGTGTCAACCAGTCGATAGTTTATATATGTGTTGACATATCGTTTCTACGTGATATTAGTATGCAAAACTAAAGTTCGAATCGCTAGCTGGTTGGTGGTTCGTACGTGATATTAGATCAGTACGCGGAATTAATCGAGCTTAGTATATTTAGAAGTACGGAAGTATATGGAGACAAACACTCAGTCATTTGTACTAAGCCGATAGCCTATTTGTACAGGGTAGTAGATCATTTAGAATTAAAGTTCGGATCAAGCATCACAAAGTCTATTTCTAGACTGTTGTCCATATTGGTTAAACAATTCTCTTGTGTGACCATCTCCAAGCGGCTGCACCCAGTAGATAGAGACTCCCATCCCTCCTGTCACTGAAGTAAGGGCAACGTATGGAAAATGGAAACTTCCTTATTGTGAAAGATCAAATTGTTATGGCAATACTAAAGTGACCAACATAAAGCATATACTCTCATTAGAATCTGCGCCCTAAGTGGTCTACCCATTCTCGATAACCAATTCTAAACATATTAGAAATACTACGGGGTGGGAGAGGTTCAAAGCAATGTAAACTGCCACACCATGTGAGCAAAAGGAGAAGCAAGAAAAAGTGTTGTATCATCTCTTCTTCATTACAGAAATAACACTGTTTGTAACCCCTCCAATTTCGCTTAGCAAGATTATCTTTGAGAGGATCTTTAGTTTTCAAATAAATTTGTGCCGGAAATGCACATGGCTATCACCAAACGTAACATACATTGACTGCACCAAAAAATTTCTAGAAGAATTTAGCTTCCAACTGAAGATATCACGCTCTTCGGTACGCTAGACACTCGAGAGGCGTTCCACGTGTCCAACAAAGTCCATCCACTCCGTGAGCTTAGGACCGATTAATGCACACTGAAAGGAAAGATTAATCAGAACAATTCTCACGACATCCAATAGAGTAGAGTTGCCGCTATAGTTTGTCCAGAAGTACTATATATGTAGGATCGGTCATCAACCAAAATCATCCTAAAAACGGAAAGAAATGCAGGGGTCAAATCTAAGTAGCTCGTTTTCTCCTTGGCAATAGATATTTCTTTTTGGGAAAAGACAAAAGCACCGCCATTCATTAAGACGAATAAGAGTTATGTACATGTGAACCCGGTTTTATAGAGAACGAGGTTAGGAACCTAAAAATCAAAAATGGACTACTCCCCCTCGGAAGTGCTACTAGTCTCTGGTGGAGAAGTCACCACATTCTATATAAGTCGATGGATATACTCATAACCATAGTACGAAGCTATTTTCAATCTAGAGTAGCTACCTCCATCTACGGCCTCTCGTATATTTTCTCCTCCCTATGTTTAAGGCCACGATGGTTTTCTTTTTGCCCGAACTACAGGATAAACAATCAGAGTCTACCGTCACAGATCGCAGTCCTTAGTCGTGGCTCTTGACTGTCTACACAGGTGAGGTTCCAATCAGTGGGATCTGTGGGACTCGGAAGCTAGCACTCCACAGGTCCACAGAGGACCAAGGCCAACGTGTTTGCTCTGTGATGTTGGATGGTGTACTTTGTCAACCCTTGTACATACGTTGAGCTGTAAATCACATGCGAAATTCACACGCCTCACAAGTCAGCAGCAGCAACGGCAGCCCATAATGTGTATCTGGCCAAGGCCAGTGCACAACGCCTAGGATTTTTTCCTTTTTGGATGGAGAAAGTCTATTGAATGGAAATACCGTTTGGAGGTTTAAAAAGGGGATAACACTCACCCGTTAATTCCTACCACAACTATTTGTCGGTTTTTTCTAGTGTGAACAGAAAACAAATTATCACATTTTAAGTCCCACCACTGATTGCCACTGCTCTCTTTCTCTCCTTCCTTGTCTTCGAGAGGAGGCGAGCGACGGCAGTCTTAATGAGACCTGAGGTAGCGCTCCTCCACACGGCCTAATATGTAGGAGTCGTTGCGTCCGGCCTCCTCGGAGCTTGAGGTAGCAGTTGACATAGCGCGACGTTGGTGGTGCAGAGTAGCGACACGGATGGGAGCGGCGCTGCGGGCACAGAAGGCAGCAAGGCCGCTGGGAGTGGCCATGCAACTGCGGTGTTCAGTATGATGCTAGTGGTCGGATTAGGAGTTGGCTTCTTGGTCCATCTTGAATTATTTTTTTTCGCTTCGCCTCGGCTTGTGCTGGTTTCTATGTTTCTTTTCTTTTTGGCTTAAACCATAGGAAATCTAGTGGAATTTGTGAAGCCTCTGTGACTTTTATTAGCACACAAATAATTTGTCACCATTTTGAGGAGAGAGGAGAGGTTATTTAAATCTACTAATTCTTAATCCTTTAGTCAGCAACCATGACACTAAGACCATTTTAATGAAGAATTACTCCTGTAGTTTACAAGATCCACACTATGTTAAACTAATTTAACAGTCTCAACAGGAAACATAAACAACAAGCAACAAAACAGAATCGGCATATCTTTGCAAGGTTGCATATAAATACTCGACCTACAATTCGGGCAGGTCGGCGTCTATGACTAAAAAAATATTTACTAGATTTAACCTACTCGTTGACGTTGGTATTATATCAGCTTTTTTTCTTAATTTACTATGTAAATTTTGAATAATCATTCGTCAAGTAGAATTGTAGCTCGTGGACGGATATTATTGTATAGTTATAACAATACTTAATATGCATAGTTGAAAAATTAGAAGACAAAAATGTTGTCCACTAATTTTTTTGAGTAGATATGAAAATGTGCTACTATCTAGTTATGCTAATTTAAATTTAAAACTTTCTTTTGCATGTAGAGATCCAAAATTAAAGTAGTTGTAGAGCTTAACCATATAACAATAGAAAATAGAGGTAAGGAAGATAGTGATGATATATATAATAAGGATAAAATTATTTTCAAGTGCGAATTTACGTGTACATATTTAAAGGTTATATATATATATATATTTGTTAGTGTCCATTTCAGTACCTAATATATCTCAATAGATGTTTCTAAAGTGTATGACTAGCTACTTAGGTACTTAGGTACAATTTAATGGAGAGTTCTCGAGTTTATGAGTTTAGCTTAGACGCAACATAATTGTTTAATTAAGATGAAAATATGCCCGTTCGAGTTGCAGTATAACGTTGGACAAAGAAGTGGCGTCATGGCACTCTCTTGTGCCTCGTTGCACTGAACTTTACTATTAACCTTAAATATCTTAACAGAAGGTTATTGTTTGAAGGGGTGTCCAGCTATGTGAGATGCAACTCAATAAAGGGTTCTATAGTGTAATAAGCGTAGTTTAGATGCACCTGCGACCAATAGATTTGAAATCGGACCATGATAGAAAAAATTAGTGGTGATCTCTTGTCTTTCATTTTGTACTTTGACTTGAATAGGTGCCTAGAGTTATAGAGTACACGTATGAGTGTGAATGTTAGGTCTAACTGTGTATCCTATATATGGAATTAAATGGTGTAGAAAAAATAGTAATGAGACACTATAATCTTCATTTCGCACTCAACTTTTGCTAGTTTTGAACTTCATGAATATCTTAATGGAATGTTCTAGAATGTATTACTTAGATGCAACTCAATAAGCGTTTTGTGACGTATGAGTAAATATGTTAGGTGCAGTTTTGTCATTCACATCTAAAATTAAATGGTGGAGAAATTTCTCGGCACAGGACACTGCTTTATCATTCGCTCGACTTGAGTGAAGGGTTAAGATTTGCATCACCCTCTCGCATTTTTGTTGTATACTCTTTCTGTCCCATAATGTAAGGCATATTTTGATTGGTTAAGACAAATCTTTAACCATCAATTACTCTATTAATATGCGGTTTATGTGATACAAAGTCATAATCATAAGTAAGTATTTTTGAATACGAATCTAATGATATTATGTATATGTCACATAAATCACATACTAACGAAATAATTTTTGGTCAAATTTTTGTCTTAGCCAGTCAAAATACATCTTATATTATATGACGGAGAGAGTACTATGAACCAATAGATGCTATGCGCAAATTAAGAACACATGCCAGTAAATCTCATGTTCACAATTATCCTGAAGATCAAACAAAGCCCAAACCTTGCTATCATGATAATGAGTTGGTGATCACCCATGATTAAAGGGCATGTAGCCTGGTTAACTTCTTGGGTGAAGTGTGATCGGTCGGCCCATGGTTTTCAATTTTGGTTTCGGAAATATTTCAGGCACCATCGAAATCACCGAAATTTCTGGAATTTCAGTTGTTGTGTTTTCAGTTCGGCCAAATGACCGAAATTTCCATTCGAATTTGACTGGAAAGTTTGTGGAAATTTGGCAAAAAATTGAATTATGTTTGCATTTCGCTTGAATTCATATGTCACTAAAATATTTTGACCGAAATATAAATATTTTGGTACCTGCTGAAATAGTTGAAATTTTCAAATATTTAATGATATCTACTATATACTAAAAGCAGAATACAATAGAAAAATAGAGAGATTAGAAATTCCCACAAAAAAGCAAAACATCCGACCGTCAATCTGGTGGACCTTTTTACTATTAGCGGACCACAACCAATAGATCTTTATAACTGCACCTAAACAGATCACAACCGATAGATCTTCATAACTAAACAGATCACAGCCGATATATCTTCATAACTGTACCTAAATATATCACAGCCGATAGATCTTTATAACTGTACCTAAACAGATCATAACCAATAGATCTTCATAACTATATCTAAATAGATCACAGCCGATAGATCTTTATAACTACACCTAAACAGATAACAACTAATAGATCGTCATAATTGTACCCAAACAGATCACATCCGATAGATCATCATAACTATATTTAAATAGACGGTTCAGTACAACGACTAGCAGGTCGGCTCGCGATCTGAATTTTTATTTCTTGTACTGATCTAATATCACATGTATAGATAAAAAGATAAAAATAATTATAAATATTTTTATATAAAAAATTAAAAATAATTTAAAATATTTTTCGCGTAATTACACAGAACACCGTGTTAGTTTCATTAAAATGAGAACCACATTTAAGGGAGTGAGGAGAGGCAGGCGGGGGCCCCTGTGGATCGCCGTGCCCCAGTTCGGGTTTCCATTAGATTCTCGGGGCCCGACCGCGCCAAGGTGCGAGAGACCCCTTCTCGTGCAGTCCTATGGATCCCCGTTCTCTTGCCACACTTCGTCTCCCCTCCCTTTCCCGTTCCATCAACCAACAGTTCTTGTGGAATCCCAAGGATCGTTCGTGACAGAGACGTCCCGGCCGAGACGTCAGTCATCAGACAGAGCAGCACGACGACACCTTCAGCATCTTCGACCGGTTTCACTCATTACGCAAGGGGCACCAGCGCCAGTGCACTTGCGCCTGTAACTTCTCCAAGCGCGCGCACGAGCGAGGGAGCTCGGAGCTCGGCCAAGAAACCATGGACCTCAAGGCGCTGTGCCTGTACGCCGCCGTCCTGGCCCTGCTCCTCTGCTCCTCTGTGAACTTCATCCAGAGCCCCACCGACGTGTTCGGCCCGGTGGCCCTCCTCGAGCCGACTCCGTCCTCGGCGCGCGACTTCGGCGCCGTTGTCTCCGACGCGCCCTTCGCGGTCCTGCGGCCAGAGTCCCCGGCCGATATCGCGCTCCTCCTGGGCGCGCTGTCCTCGGGGTCGCCGCGGCCGAGGGCGGCAGTGGCCGCGCGTGGCGCGGGGCACTCGCTCCAGGGCCAGGCGCAGGCGCGCGGCGGCATTGTGGTGGAGACGCGCTCCCTGCCACGCACCGTGGAGGTGGTGGTGGTGGCGCGCGGCGGGGACGGCGGCGTGGCCACCGCGCGCGCGTATGCGGACGTGGGCGCCGGCGCGCTGTGGGTGGAGGTGCTGGAGGAGTGCCTCAAGGCCGGCCTGGCGCCGCTGTCTTGGACGGACTACTTGTACCTCACCGTGGGCGGGACGCTGTCCAATGGCGGCATCAGCGGCCAGGCGTTCAAGCATGGCCCGCAGATCAGCAACGTCCTGCAGCTCGAGGTCGTCACAGGTATGAACGGTAACTGCGCGCATGCAACTCACTACTGTTAATTTTCTTTTCTTTCATTGGTCTGTGAGAACACGATGATGGAATGAAACAGTAAATTTTACTCTATTTTTATGTTCTTGATATGTTGACTGCAGGGAATGGGGAGATCGTGACATGCTCACACACCAAGAGCCCGGACCTTTTCTTCGCAGTTCTTGGTGGGCTTGGCCAGTTCGGTATCATCACCAAGGCAAGGATTCTGCTCCAAGATGCTCCTCCAAAGGTACATGCCTATCTAGAAATAGAAGTAATCCGAAAACGCTAACTCTTGTTAATCAATCACCTTTTGTAACTCTTAAGCTTTGTGCGGCAATTCATTACTGTTTTTACCATCCTGATCATTAGGTGAGATGGGTGAGGGCCTTCTATGACAGCTTCGAAACATTCACCAAGGACCAAGAGCTTCTGGTCTCAATGCCACAGCACGTGGACTATGTCGAGGGGTTCATGGTTCTGAATGAGCAGTCCCTCCACAGCTCCTCCATTGCCTTCCCTGCTGAAGTTAACTTCACCCCTGGCTTCGGCTCCAAGGGCAAGAAGAAGGTCTACTACTGCATAGAGTTTGCGGTGCATGACTTCCAGCAGGAAGGCTCCAGTGTAGACCATGTCAGTCTCCTAATTTACCACAACAAAGTTTTACAGGAAAATAACACAGCAAGTTAACATCTCACCAGTAACAAATTAAAAAGCAATACTTAATGCTCATGAGCTATCCATGTGGTCTTGAAAATTTTCTACAGGTTGTGGAGCTGATCTCAGGGGAGCTGAGCTACATGAGGCCCCACGTTTACAGTGCGGAGGTGTCCTACTTCGATTTCCTGAACAGAGTGAGGATGGAGGAGGAGAGCCTGAGGAGCCGGGGTCTTTGGGACGTGCCTCACCCCTGGCTCAACATGTTCGTGCCAAAGCATGGCATCACGCAGTTCAAGGACCTGCTCATTAACACCGTCTCGGCGGGGGGACTTCGAGGGGGCCATCCTTGTCTACCCCCTCCTCACTGACAAGTATGTCCACTGTTAACAAAAGTATACCATATCTAATTTCATGCTCCAAATTATTAGCTCACGGTAGCTTAGCCATCAGTAAAGCTACTAGTACTACTGTACTAGCAAAAGGCTTTACTAATAAAACTCACCGCAAAAACATAAAGCCATCCTTTTCAATGTTTGCAAGATTTGCGTGAGCAGAAAATCATTCCATGATGTTGCGAGATCATCTTTTTACGCACAGAATCTTAAAATAATCCAAAATAGAGGGTGGTGGGGTTGCGAGCCTTTTGGTTTTGGTTTTGGGTGATATAGAAGCAAAATTGCACATCAAAGTGTTGCTATCTTGAGGCCTTTGGTAATTTTTCTTGCTACTTGGGTCCTAGCTATCCTCTCAAAAAATGGGTAGCCTACCTGAGGCACGGCATGTTGGCCCAATTGTGACCAAAGCCATTACATCTCCCAACAGCTGCCGAGATGCAAGCCTCGGAGCGGTCACCTCATGCCTTCCTTTCCCAGCACCGGACCATGCACCTTCGCTACATTTCCCGTCAATTGTCAAACACGGTGAAATTAGGCTATCTTTTTCCTCCTGCTAGGCTGCAAAGCTGCTCATCCTTACCTTCCCACAGATGTCCACTGTCCACCAGCTTGCTTCTCTTCTGATTTTACCAATGTTTCACACGGCCCCTCGAGACAATCAAGTGTTACCTCTTGCAAAAAGTTATAGTACTAGCCAAGAAGAGTCCTTGATCAGTATGTAACCATCAAAAAGATTGTGTGATCGGAAGCAAAGTTTTTAACTCTTTTGCATGGGCATGATTGCGCCTGTAGCAGGCTAGCAGTACTGTGATACTGTCTTGCAAGTTGCAACTTTTGGCATTGGTGGTTAGTGTATCGCCGGTTCCACCAACAGTGTACCTATGGCGGCTGTTGCTTGTCCCCCTTTCCGGGCCCGGTCCAAGCCCTCCTTGACATTTCTGTCTCCTAGACCACAGCGTGTACAGCGATGGCACTGTACAGTTGCTTTGGAGTTCAGTTACTAAATAGAGTACTGACAAGCGTTGGTGTCGATCTCCTCTACCATGAAGTACGGTAATTTTCTTCGTGCTCGCATGTATGTTTATGTAAGACTATCTAGGTCTATACATCAATAATTATCTTGATAATCACCTATATGATTCTAAAAGTCTATTAACTCGGCCTACCTTCATTCAGTCTTAAGTTTTTGCTTTTACCCTCACCAAATTGTAGTAGACTTTCTCCGGTCCTTGGGAAGGTACCAAGTGGTACCGGTACCTCTCACCATTTGAGGAGGTACCAACAAATTATATCTAGTGATTTATCAAGGTTAAGATGGTACTTAATTATCCTATAATCTCAAACTAGTACTCCCAAAAAAAGAACTAATCCAGACTTTCCATCCCCTAGTGATCTCACCTTCCTTCATAATGTTCCTCATTTCTTGGTGTCTCCAAATCTCCAATCAAGTGAAACCATAGGACAAATCAATCATCTAGAGCAATTAATTCCTAATTTGAGTAATTAAGCGTGCGGTTGATACCAGATTTGACAAAGATAGAAAGGAGAAGCACGACAGCAAACGGAACAACACGGAAGCATGGCCGCCAACCGAAGCTGCCGCAGACCTACCTGTTTAATCTAGGGTTGCATTCACGAAGGATTAAAATCACAGAACAAACCGATGGTAATTTTGACATTAACTGAAATAGATCAAGAGACAAATTGCAACAGATAGGATGAATCGGTGAAGCTCCTCTGTGAAGGTTGGGGCAGTAATGGAGGAATCGTTAGATTCTAATAGGAAGATTTCACAAACTGGAATTTACTTCTGAGCCCCAACGTGGTTAGTACCTCGCCAAACGAATTGTTACTAACTCTGGAATTAATCAAGGTACCATGGCATCTTAGCCATTGGATTGCATGCTATTGAACGGTATAGGAGGTTTTCAAGGACAGGAGAAAGTCTCCTAATTTATATAGCGCCTCCTCATTTTTTTCGTTGAAGCTTCTGCGGCACGTGTTCACTCTGAAACGTACCACCTCTGCTTGAGAGGCTCGGAACTTGAGAATTGTAGATCCAGGATAACATTTTCGCGAACTGTACCAGTGTGCCCCCTGTCTGTTCGGCAGCAGAGGATGCTTGGACGGAGCAACCTTTCGGCTTGTCAACGAGTCTCTGCGCCCAAACCCTCTGCTCTGACATGATCCGGGATGTTTTGCCTTTCCTCGACAGCAAATCTACAGTCCCCCAGACGAGGGCTCCACTCTGCCAAGGGATTTTACTTGCCATTTTTGGGAAGGCGTTCCACGTTCTATTTCCATCCAAAAATCAAACCAAATAAGCATAAATGATCATATCAATGCTTCCTTCCAGTGTCGAATTATGCTGACCACTGGGGTCTCACAACTCACAACAAACAGTAGTCGACGCAAAGATCAAGTATCACCATAAAACCCATCATCTTGCGATCCTTGTATTACATGCCAAGTTTTTTTCTTTTTCTTTTTCCGAGGGTAACATGCCAAGTTGGTGTACCTCTACTAACCATCTTCTTCATTTCAGGTGGGACGGGAACACATCGGCGGTGGTCCCGTCGACGCCCGACGGGGTGATGTACATCTTCAGCGTACTCCGGTCCGCACACCCGTCGCGGTGCGGCCGCGGGCGCGTCGACGAAATCCTGGAGCAGCACCGCCGGGTGGTCGACGAGGCGTGTCAGGTCGGCGCCAAGCAGTACCTTGCCCGGCAGCCGTCGCCGGCGCACTGGCGCGACCATTTCGGGTCCAGCTGGGACCGGTTCGTGGCCCGCAAGGCCCGCTTCGACCCGGTGCGCGTGCTTGGGCCGGGCCAGGGCATTTTCCCGAGGACGGATTCCGCGAGCTCGATGTGATTGATGATCATGCCAATCGGTGTGCTTTTGCTCCACTCATAATCTCACATAGATAGCTGAGGACAGGCTCGTAGCTCAAACGTAAATTTTCAGGCTGATTGGTACGGGTAATTTACCGAGAGAATTCATTGCTTTTCTTTTTGTTAAGTTCCTATCGTGTTCAGCTGGTTAGTTCGCAAGAGAGAGTTTCTCGTCTGGCCTTATCATTCTCTGTGCTGGTGGTCGTTATTCTAATTCTACCAAGAGCTCAGGACCTATGGAGAATTCTGAGATTTGCTAGGTTTGACGATTGGCAATGCCCTCGCTGAATCTCACCGTTTAAGTTCCTCGTACAAAACAACATCCCGCCCCAGAGTATACGCGCAATTTTAGGATGCGTTTGGATGGGGGGAATGAAAAAGAACGGAATGGAATGGTTCTGGAACCATAGAATGGGATGGAATGGAATGGTTCTATTCTGCTGTTTGGTTCGAAGATTGGAACGGTTCCATCTATTGTTTGGTTGAGAGGATGGGATGGAACCAAATGGTTACATTCCAGTGTTTGGTTCACAGGATGGGATGAGACCAAATGGTTACATTCCAGTGTTTGGTTGAGAGGATGGGATGGGACCAAATGGTTACATTCCAGTGTTTGGTTCAGAGAATGGGATGGAAGGAAATGTAATCAGTATTTCATTTCTATTTTTCAGCAGAATTTCATTTGTATTTTGAGCAATATTATTTGTTTTTTCACCGATATACTATCCAGCGTCTAGTAATTCCACACTTACAACTGAAAGTAATACAAGTTCGAACCAACCACTTGGGCATCCAAAAGTCCATGTACCACAATACGATCAACTCGAAAAGGCCAATGATCAAAGAGATGCACTGACAGGATCCGTACACTTATATCAACTCTTTCAACTCAAATACCCAAGACATCAATGGTATTTCAGCCAACATTGAAGGAAGATATGATGACAGCAGCTCAACTGACATGATAATATAGTATAGTAGTCGCGTACAAATATAACCACATGAAGAGGCAAATACAGGCCAAATAAAGTGTTCCAATGAACTTAACAGACTCGAATGCAATTACCAGATTGTTTACAAATCTTTATTGTATCATATACTCCCTCCGGTTCACGACATGTTTTTGTGAATTGAAAGGAGTAGTTCAAAACGAATTCTAAAGCAACTCTGCTGCTAATCCTTCTGCGTTCACAGCCACTCCAATGAGCCCATCAGATTACAGGTTAAAACAAAAGCTTGGCAACAGCAGATTCATTGTTATTCCAGCATGAGAGCAAGCTCTAGACAGCGGAGCATAAGGGCATCCCAGAACTGATTGCAATTGTCTAGTGCAAACCATGAGTTCCACGAAAACCTAAAGTCTATAGTAGGTGCAGCTAAATATGCGCAACCAAAGTCTATTACCCCTCAACTTAAATTTATAAGCAACTATACATGGCAATTGATAATTCCAAAAACAAAATATACATCATTAACCTTTTGTAAACAAGCTTGTTTGCTCATCTGTCTTAACGCCTTCTGTATGGAACATATCAAACCAGCTAAACTAACCATTGATCAACCAAGGATATCTCCAATCCCAGAACACAAATTTCTTAGCACATGGGCAAACTCATAACTGCAAAACAAGCGCTACGAACACACTAGTTTCCAGGTTGTAAATATCTAATACATCACTTACGAAAGGGCTAAGTAAGACAGATTTCTGAATATCTACGTAGCAAATCTAAGGTACCTTTTAGTACAAGCAGTAATTTCACACAAATCAACTACCAAACGACAAGGTTGTAGATCGAACAAACGACCCAAAGATAAATATACGCACCTATTTCATCCTTGCTCTCCTCAACTGGCTCCCTGTAGAATTTAAGTCCCCCCTTACAATGCAAAAACCAAGTAATACATAACGCATGATAGAAATTCCACATAATTCCACACTTACAATAACTAGTTTGAAGTTCATACATCTCAATCACGCAAGCTAACTTAGTTTAGTTAATACAAGTTCGAACCAACCACTTGGGCATCCAAAAGTCCATGTACCACAACTAATACGATCAACTTCATGCACCGAAGTTTTTGGTGACATATCTAGTCACCCAAACTAACTTATTACTGACAGTAAGGTTGACAAATGCCTTTGCGGTCTTAGGATTGTCAACAAGATGGGCATAGTAGTGAGCAAGATGCGCCTCGTCAAATCCAGGAAGGGCTGCCAATTCATCCCAAAAGCCTTCAGGAATATCATCGTTGGCTCCAGCAGCTTTCTCAAGTGCTACAGCAACTCTCTCGAGGCCAACTCTCAGTGTGGACAGCAGCGGATCATCTTCATTTGGGACTACCTTAGCCCTCTTTGTTGCTCGTTTAGAACCAGCAGAAGACTCGCCAACATTTGCTGTTGCCGACATATTGACCTCACTACTTCCATTGCCTCCCTCGTCATCCTCAATGTCATGCACTTGAACAGAAAGCGGGTCATTTCCGGACTTGGCATACTTCCCCGTGGCCATACTTGCACCAAAGATTGTCGCTATTTCATGATAGTGTTCAATGGGCGTATTCAAGTAATTTGCATCACTTTTGTGGTCCTGAAATGAACGGTACATTATTTTCAACAAATTTAGATGCAGCAACGTATCACAATTTAACATACTATGTGAGAAAAAATTACCTTAATATGACCTGCATAGTGTTCATGCTCAAGCCTAATACTGCACGTTTCCTCATCCCACAGAGCACCACTAATCTTTTTAAGCTTCTCAATCTTTGCCCAAACCTTCCTCCACTTCTTAAGGTGGTTGCTAACCTGATCTCCAGTGATAGCTAGCTTGAAATGATCATTCAAGGCTTTAGCATAGTTGTTAAGGTGCACCTTCTTGAAACCACTTGAAGTTCTAGTGCCACTTGCCACTAGGTCAGCCAAATGAGTTAGCATCATGGTGGACATTGAATTTGTCCACACAAGCAGACTACTCCCACCAAGGTTTTCCACATTGTCCATTTCTGTCCAGCAGTGAAAATACTTAGAAGAAATGGCATAATCTGTTTTGGACCTTAATAGTTGGAAAGATACGACATTACACAACACAAATAGATTTTATTGACATGGAAAATGGATCTGTCCAGCCATTCATAAGTGCAAACACATGATAGGAAATGCCACAAATACATTGCTTTGAAATAGAAAAGGCCACCATCTGTCCGGGCATTACACAAATACATTCAATTTCCATAGTGATTCTGCCTATCTTCCCACATTCTAGTAGCAATTTGTTGCCTACGATCTACCATGGCTCTATGGTCAATTGGTTGCTCCCTTGAGGTCCTCATGGGGTTGCCGGTCCAAGCCACTTCCGGTATAATAAACTCATCTATCCCTTGAGTAAGCACATAATTATGAAGAATGCAATAAGCTACAACAATATCAACTTGAACCGGAAAAGGGAAGAATGGAGTGGCATCGTCTAGAACTTTGAACCGTCTCTTGAGTGATGCAAAGGCCCGCTCTACAGTCACTCGTAGAGATGAGTGCCTTAGGTTGAACAATTCATTTTCGTTTTGTACTGGATTGCTGCCCCACTCGTTCAGATGGTACCTCACACCACGGAAAGGTGGCAAGAACCCAGGCTTGGCTCCATATCCAGCATCAACTAGATAGAATTTTTCTAGAACATGACAAAAATATGTGTGACTCGTTTGTGCAATTATGTATAAAGTTGTCTTTAAGCAATTTCTTACCTTGTGGGACACTCAGGCCATTCTCACGTTCTAATGCATTCGCTAAAACCACCGCATCATGTGCTGTTCCTTCCCAACCCGCCAAAACATATGTGATTCGAAGGTCAAAATCTACCGCTGCCATCACATTTTGAGTAGCAAAGGATTTCCTACCGCGAAAGGAAGATTCCATATCCTTACTAACAGAAGCTCTTACATGTGTACCATCGATTGCTCCAATACAATCCTATACATGTAACACAAAAATTAAAACCTCATAATTTCTAGCCTAAATAACTAAGGCATAGTTGCTGAAAATACCTTTAAGGCTTAATAGAGCTCCTTTCTTTAGGTTGTGTCACATATTGAGGGAACGCTCTTTGCTCCGTGACACTATTAATGTATGTGTGGACGAGCAAGTAGCGATGTTCTTGAATACTGTTGGACATAACCTTAGAAATAGGGTCATCTCAACTAATTATGACAGGTCAAAAGAGACAGTTAGCCGCTATTTTAGACTAGTCTTACATGCTATAGGTGAGCTACGAAATGAGTTTATCCGGCCACCATCATTGGAGACCCCTACCAAAATTGCAGGGAACCGACGGTTCGACCCATATTTTACATATCCCTGCATTTTTCATCACTCTTGAAAATTCTGTTATTCAAATAGTTGATTCTTTCTTGATCTCTTACTTTCATTGGACCATAAGTAATGCGGGCTTTCCTCTTTCTTATTCTATCACGTAGATACAAGGCCACCATAGAAAGAGCCACAAATGTGGCGGCTTCCATAAACAACAGCTTTCCCCTTCTATCCATTTTCTTCACCATCTACAATGCATTTACGAAGTAATCTGCTCACTGGTTGTTTCAATAATTCAAGCAACGACATGTATTTAACACAAATGGGAGTATAGCTAATCAGAACAATCAATTGTAGAGAGAGGGCAACAATTTTGAACATATATATAAATAAGATATGCACTCATGCAACCATCGATTATATGTAGGTACAAATTAATCGACAAAGAAAAGAATTTTCTCCTTAATATTGTGCTTACACGAAGGAGGAACCTAGGTAAGACTACAAATACTATGCTTAATATTTTTCCACAATAAAAAATGATGATTTTAGCATTAAGGATTTCTGAAATATAGGTGTTTTCACTGAAATGATAGTTAAACCTAAACCTAAATCCTAAACTTTCTAAAACCCTAATCCCTACAACTCCGAACCTTGAACCCTAACCCCTAAACACCAATTCTGTATCAACATCTTTATTTTGTCTACAAGAAAGTCAAGCACATGCTTGCTTCCTTCAACAGCACGTGCCTTTTAGCTTGCGAAATTCGAACCAGGAAGTCTAATGCCCATGTATGATATCTTCAAGCAGAACACAAGCTTGGCTAATCTAACCCTTGTCACAAAGCCCATTGATCAGCAGCAAGAATGTGTGCATACTCGGCAAAAAACCGAGCTGATTCATGTCAATTTGGTGACATACTTGCTGCGTGGGAGGGCGCCGAGGCCGCGTGCTTGCCGTTGCCTGTTTGCCGCCGCCACCGCTGCTGCCTCGGAGCGCGCGGCTGCCGCCTGCTTGCCGCCGCCGCTGCTGCCTCGGAGCGCGCCGCCGCCGCCTGGGAGCGCGCCGCGTGCTTCCCCGAGATCTCCTCTCCGCCGCCGCTGCCTGAGAGGCGCCGCCGCAGCTTCTGCCTGGGAACCGGGCCGCCGCCGCTGCTGCCTGGGAGCGCGCCGCCGCCGCCTGCTTGCCGCCGCCGCTCACAGGAGAAGTAAAGGGGGGAGGCGAGATGTGTTGGGGGAGATGAGTCACGGGAGTTCTTTTTGGGGAGATCAGAGGATACTGTTACAACCGGGTGAGGAACCGATTCGTTCCATCGATTTTGCGTTATCACCTCATTCCGCATCTGGGCCGAATATTCCCTCCAGTGGAACCGAATCGTTTCGTTCCACTTTGCTGCGTCCCGCGAACCAAACGCCCGAACCGCCGCAGAATCCGGAACGGTTTCGTTCCATTCCACTTCGTTCCTTCGTCCAAACGCATCCTTAGTGTCAATGCGTGTCTACAAGGAAAAACTTCACAAGTAGGGAAACTGAACAATAGGGTCGTGTACTCGTAGAAGCAAAGTCGTGAAGGCCCACGTCTCTGACATACGCTGATAAAGGACGAACCCATTGTCCAAGTCCCAAATAAACTGCAAGGCAGCCCGTGAGAAATGTTTTATTAGAGAAAGCCCAATATGCTATTCCAAAAAAGTAACCCCCATAATTACAGGCCCATACGCAACAGTGAACCGGTTGCAATACAGGGATGCAGCCGTGTAATTTTTGAGCGTGCGCAAAACTATTCATAATCATATTAAAGCATACAGAACTATTCTATCGTTGGCGAACCCCAACACGGCAACACCTATACCCCAGCCAAGAAAAGGAGACAGTCCTGCCTATGTCTTTCGATTGGTCGTCGGTAGCCTTGAGTTTTCAAGGCTGCTGTCGCTTCAGATGGTCGGAACGTTTCTACTGTTTTTTTTTACTTTATTTTCTTTCAGTTTTTAGTTCGCTTTGCAGCTTATCTGTAATTATTTTTTGCTTAATACCTACCTGTTCTGTAAAAATGCTCCAGTCTCTGTTTTTTTCCTAAAACAATGGACCCCTGGATTCCACTAACACTGATAACGGAATAATATATCCAAAAGTGCATAAAGCAATGAAAAAACGAAAAAGAAAACGCTTCTCCGTGTATCAATCCTAGAGGATAAAGCACACCCAGTGCCACCTCCCAGCGATTTGATATCGGCCAGCAGGTGTCCTGGTCTTGTCTCGACGAGGCGCGTCGCGGAGCCGTGCTCGAGCTCTTCAAAGCTGTTCACCACGATGCCGTCCACGGCCATCTCGAACTCGCGGAGCTCTCGCAGGCTGTCGTCCCCGATGAAGCGGCAGGAACTGAAGCGGCAGCTGCCTCCTCGCGAACTTGCACTCGAAAGGCGGCAGGACGGGGACGTCGAAGAGCTCGTCCAGCGACGCGACCGCCTCGTGCGGCCTGTGCGTGTACAGGTACTCGCAGCACAGCAGCACAGCAGCACAGCAGCAAGGCGCACCTGTTGGCTTTCGCCACCCTAGTAGATCGAATAAAGGCAAGCGATGCGACGGTAATATGCAGGGAAGTACACACACGTGAGAAAAACTCTCGTATAGTTAGAGGTACACCGTTGTTGTCGGTGCTGGCGTCATTGCAATCCCTGGTGGCGTTTCTGTCGTTGGCGTTGCTCTTGATGGTCCCACCACACTTCCTGTAGTTGACATCGCATCATTGTTGTGCGCGTTGCCATCACTGCTACCATTGCTGTTGTCGTTGCCGTGACCATCTTCCGGTTATTTGCCATGCCTAGCAACAACATATGCACTAGAAGAGACTTCAATTGTGCTTGACCATGCTCCCTTGCCTCGGTCTTGTCACGCACGACTTGTTCACTTTCATCGTTAGTAATAGATGTGACCCATGTAAGTGGATCACCATGTTGTACAGCTTCACTCCCTGCACACTTCTTCTCCTCGCAAGCTATATTAGTCGCTGTACTTAGTGTCTCCATGCTCGGCGAGCAAACCAAGGTTGCTCCCGGTGGTTCAAGCACCATTTTGTCGTGTGTGAAAACCTCATGTTGCATTACATGTACTAGTGTGTCAGACGGCTTTTGCACCTATTACCTCCAACTAGATCTTGTAAAGACGATTATTGGATCTTGCCACGTTTATAAAAGATTCTCTTTGTTCATATATCTTAGTCGATTGTTGTGCATAATTACCAACATGCCATGTTGTGCAAACTACCCCAGATTGATAATATTAGAACAAAGTCTTGGTATAAAATACACCTCAAGTAGTACTTGTTCTTCTCCATTCTTGCATTGGAGAAGGGTAGACCATTTCCCCTTGATCTCCACGATATATCCATTGCTGAATATGAGTTTCCTGTAGGCGCTCTCGTCCAACTCATTGAATAAGGCTCGCTGCCCTGTCATGTGGTTGCTTGCGCCGGTGTCCAAGTACCAAGCTTTGGACTCTTTAGGTACTCCCCCGTTGTTGTATAACTCTGGCGCCACTTTATCGTTCATAAGCAGCACACCGTGTGACTTATGCACGCACTCAGGCACGACCATATTGATCGTCTCTTCTTCTTCATGCGACACTTCTTCGTCACATTTGCTTGTGACCGATTGAACGAGCTCACACACATCTGCCATGAAGAGAGTTTGTTCTTCATTGTCTAGCTGTTGGATGAGATTAGTTCCTTCGATTCAGCTGCTTGTATTCCTTTGCAAAGTGACCATAGTGGTTGCAACTGAAGCACTTTACTTTCGACTTGACGAAGTTGCATGTCGGGATCCGGAATCGTACCTGCTTAACGTACGATACGCCGTCAAAGACCGAGCAACCGCTTAACGTGGATACACGTTACCTCGTGTGCATACACCGCTAAGGGTCTAACACCGAACCAGCATTGCATACAAACACCACATGACCACCTGGTCGTATGTCTCACTGCTGGTTCAGCCAGCCAGAAACGGATACCATGCCGTAAGCCAAACAAGATTCCAAAACCCTGTAGTGGGTTAATACTCGGCTTCCGCGATGAGAATCGCAATCACGAGATGAGCCCGACGTCCGTGTCCACACCCTAACCCAATCGGCCGTAGCACAGATTGGTGGGTCACCCGAAGGCCCGACACTGACGTCCACACCCTGCCCAGCCGGCGATCGCATCACAGTTGGCGGGTCACTCGACTCGTGATCACAAACCTCGTATCGGAGACTCGTACCAACTCACTACCGACTCTTCGTACACTTCAAACATACACACACTGTGCACGAAGAGCCATGATAAACAAATTTGCATATCATTGCACAAACTCTACAGGGAGGATTACCAGATAGATAGTGCACATCCCTTAAGTTTGGGCAATTACTTAATTTACAGACAGTTGGCATCGAAGGCCTTAAGTGCCAAAGATAAACAGCAGAAACATGCAGTTCTACCCTGAGATGCAAGCTAGCATCTCAAAACAATCCAAAATACCCAGCATAGTCCACAAGTTTGAAAAGCTGACGAGATAACCGATTCAAGCGTCTTCAGGGAAATAGTCACCGAGGGAGGATTCACCTGTTCCTAAGCATGCAACAACAACTACCAATGAGTACAAACGTACTCGCAAGACTTAGTAGTGCTTGAACACTACATTCATATGACGTTAACAGGAAGAAGATCATTAGCCCTATCATGCTAGTGGGATTGAGCAACATCCAAATAATGTAAGTTCTCTATGATACGTGATCGAAATAACATCAATGAGTGAATATACCTAGAATTGACCAATCAACATGATTTAACCACATAGATCCATAATTTGATCTACAGATCAACATTAATCAGTTTAATTCACACAAAGAGACCTTGGTTGGTCGATGACCCTATAATGATTCCTTCGGTCCGGCTCATGATTATAGCTAGTCCACCACGAGCGGGCACCAACCAGACCTCAACTATGGTTCTCGGCGCAACCAACTGCCTCACAGCTTTTCAGGGAGCATCAAGCGAGGGTTACTGCTGTACCTCCAATAAACTCGATATCGGGCTCGAGCAACCACAACAATGTACAGCCGCCCTCCCAACCATGCTCCCTCGTCTCTCATCTCACTTATTAAGGGTTCAATGACATGTCAAGTTAATTCTCGGCACTATTGTAACGTTGTCACATGACATGCATTTTAAGCTAAAACAATTCATAAACAAGGCATAGCGCAATCAATATAATAACAAGGAAAATAACACAGCAATGTCGCAAGCTCAGCTTGCCTGGACTGGGGAGATCCTCGGATTCCTGGAAGTCAGATTGCTGAGGCTCCACTCCCTCGTCACCGGTTTCTAGGGTTTTGCAAAACGACGATGAAAAGAACGGAAAATACAGGATAAGAAATCAATATGACATTACATGGATTTTATATGGAATGCACAGCAATAACTAATCATTACAAATTAAAACTGTTTCAAAATAGGGTTCGGGTCCTTTTAGGGCGAGGATCAGAAGTCAGGGTTTTTAACGATTTCCACCGATCGATTAGCCCTAATCGACCACTTTTGTTAATTAATTGGTGTTCTGGTCATCAAAATATCATGGAGTTATTTTTGGTTGATAGGTGCTACTATACTGGTTATGGTGGTAAATTTTCATAATTTTTGAGCAATACATAAATTCATAGGAATTTATACAAGGTTTAAAGCATTTTAATTAATTTTGGAAATTTCCAGCACCATTATTTAGTAAAAAAAATTATTTTTAATGGATACTACATGTTGCACTGATTCCAAATATAAAATTTTCATAATTTTCTGAGTTCATATGAATTTTTGGTGAATTTTCTAAGACTTCGGCAAGTTTAAATGGTTTCTGCAATTTTTCTAAATACACAATTAATTAAAATACTTTTCACACCTAGGTCAAACTAGCCCTAGTCTATGACCAGTGGGTCCCTAGGTTTTTCTTTTTATTTTCTCTTTTCTTTTTCTTTTTGTTTTTTCTTTTCGCTCCGGCCCACCGAGGGCGGGAAAGCGGGCCGGCGGGCTCCGCGGGCCGGGCGAGGGGCGCGCCGGGGAGGGCCTCGGCCACGGGCCCCTTGGGCCACGGGGGAAGGGGGAGAGGGGAGCGGCGACGGGTCTCACCGGCGCGGCCGGCGGGGCGGTGCGGCGGCGGCGAGGTCGGTGGCGGGTCGGCGGCGGGGAAGGCGGAGGCGGCACCGGGGAAGGGAGCTCGGGGCGGCGCCGGTGGGGAGGCGAAGCGGCGGGGCGGCACCGGCTCGGCCGGAGGCGGGGAAGACGGCTGGGCGATGGCGTGGCGGTGAGCGCCGGAGGCGAGAGCGGAGCGGGGATGGGGGAGGAGCGGCGGGAGGGAAATGGGGAAAGAGGAGGGGAGGCCGGGGCACGGCGGGAGATGGCGCGGTGGCCGGCATGGGCGCCGGCACGCGTCGGCGGCGGCGCGCGCGAGGCGGGCGGGGGCCTCGGGGCGAACGCGCGGGAGGCGGGGCGGGGCGGCGACGCGTGGCGGCCGCGGAGCAGGCGCCGCGTGGCGCGCGCACGCGAGGCGGGAGGCGAGGCGCCGGCGAGCAGGACAGCGCACGCGGGCGCGCGGGAGGCGGGCAGGCGTGTTGGCGTCAGCGGGTGGGGCCCCGCTGATGTCAGCAGAGAGAAAAAGATTTTTTTAACCGACTGTTACATTGCATGGCCTTCTCTCGTCGACAAATTTTTCGTCGTCCTCATGACTTTCACCTTGAGAATGGCCTTGATGACCACCCCTGCTTTTGAATCGCTCACCGCTTATGTTCTCTTTGGCAGTTAGGTATCCCATTACGATCACGCAGCATCAAGTTTTCACTCTTCTTTGGATCATCAAAGCTGAGATGAATCCACTCATCATGGACCTTGAACCGTCCAACTAGGTCCTCAATAGTAAGTGTCGTGAGGTCGATGCATTGTTCGATCGATGTTATGAGCTGCATGTAGCGTGACGGTGGTCCACGCAGAAATCATCGGACGATGGAGATTTCGGACACGGTCTCGCCGAGACCCTAGGTGCCGCTTACAACGCTAGCGATCCTTGTGGTGAAGTCGTCAACTGGCTCATCGTCCTCCATCTTCAATCTCTCATAGCTCTTCTGCAGAGATTGCAAATTCGCTTCACCAACTCAGGCGTGCCCCTGGTGCAGAGTCTTGATTGCATCCCATGCTTCGTTAGCATTGGCAAGCTGCTGCATTACGTGGTCTAGTACCGCCTGATAGATCGTCATCAAAGCTTGTCTATCCTTGTGAAAGTGCATCTAGGCCCCTAAGTGGGTTTTGATGATTGACAACAACCGATTAAGGGGCTAATGCATTAAATGAGTATTTGAATAGGTGAAAGTTTCATTGACGAGAACTTTCAATGTTGGCGACCCCTAAAAATGAGAAGAGAACACGACAATTGATATTTCCATTTAAAGTTCTCATTTTATTGTTTAAATTGAGTATAGGACTGTCGTACTAAGAAGAGTGCAATGTAGATGTTTATTGGTGAACTTAGTGCTAAAATGAATCAATGCTTGTTTAGAGAGAGTCACAAGTTAACAACATGAACACCTGATTTTGTTTATATTAGCTCAATAGGAAGTTCTAGTGCTGTGGTTGGATGTTTCAACTAGATCAGAACCTTTGGTTTTTTAGAATCTTGAGCTCTTGGGTTGTTATGTTAAAGCGGATTGGAAGTTCTAATCCAGGTAGGTCAGTCTGGTTAAGTCAGGCAATAAGAAGGTCCTCACGCTTTGTGCTAAGTCATATTGAAGTTTTGATATCCTTATCGAAAGTTACGATCAGGGTTGGAAGATCCGATTTTCTTAAATCCTGAGCTCTCTGTCTTTTTGGACAAGGGCAATCGGAAGTTCTGATGTTTATATTGGAATTTCGATCAACAGAAAGTTCTGGTTTTGTCAAAACATGTGCGCTCTGTTAGGCTATCGGAACTTCCGATCATCGGATCAGATGTTCCGGTATATGTTTTTTGTCAGGTCTGAGTGTGGGATGTGGATTGTAGTCGTTGGTGTTTGAAAATTCAGAGGTTCTGATCAGTGAATCAAAACTTTATATATGTGCTAGAAAAATGTCCAACGACTAGTTTGTGAGAGAGGAGTATTTATACTCCTTCTCACCTTTCCACCTTCCCAACTCTTCCAATAGCCATAATTGTTGTTTCCTTCCTATCCCTAGAGCAAAGCTCCTCTCTTCTCCAAGCAAAAAAGCTTCCACACTTGTAAGAGGGATTTGAGAGAGCGGGTTGAGTGTTAGAGAGAAAGTTTGGTTCTTGAGCACTAGGGTTCACCTCCAAGCTTCTCCGCGTGCATTGTTACCCTCGGAGGTTGAGGACTCCTAGACAATTAGGAGCCACCAACTTATGTGGTGAGCCATGGGAAAGTTTGTGAAAGCCGGATTTCATCTCTGAAAGGGAAAAGATACCACAAGGAAGTAGAGAGTACCTTGTGCAACCTCAGGAGGAAAATGGTTGCGGCTCAAGTGCAACCGAGCCCCTCAACGGAGACATAAAAACCCCTCAAGGATTCGAACTTCAGGAATAACATCATTGCATCTCCTCACCTTTGGTTTATCGTTTCACTCTCTTTACTTTATTGCAAGCCTATTAATTGCTTATTGTAATCTGTGTTATCGATAGCATCATTTAGGATTGCTTCATCATAGGTTGCATTAGAGAATCTTTTATTTCACAATTATCTCATTAAGGCAAAGAGTTTGATTAAAATTTGTAGCGTTCTATTCACCCCTCTCTAAGCCGTCATCTCAATCCTTCACCTTGCGGTACTTGGCACCTCCCTTGGCATATGTAGCGCCGCCAAGATTGATGGTTTCCCATATGTTTCAGGCTTTGAGCGCGACGCTCATCTTCATTCCCCAAATGGTGTGGTTGTTGCGGCCAAGTTGCGGGTACATCATCGGCGTCAAATTCTCCTTCTTGACGCTCAACGCTTCTCCCTCAACAACTTGCTTCCTGGTCTCTGACATTATCCCACGTTACTAAGGAATCTCCAACCTCTGATACCAACTGTTGGCTTTCGCCACCTTGGATCGAATCAAGGCAAGCGATGTGATGGCAATACAGATCGAAGTAGACGCGTACAAAAAAAACACTCGTATGGCTAGAGGTACAAATCGTGCCTCTCTTCTCTTTATTTATTTTCTTCTTCCTTGTGCTCGTTGTTTTGTGTTCTGAACACTACAATCTGCACCATATTTATAGGTGGCAATACACATTTGTTTCAAAACTTCTAAGTCTATTCCTATTCAAACTTCTAATCCTATTTAGACTAGTGACTTTCCTAATGTGACTCGGACTTTCTAACACGTAACAAGATTAATCATAACAATGCCGAGCTCACATGCAATGCCATGTGCCCATGTGTTGCACATTTCGGTGATGACGTAGCTCAGACGGCACGGCAACGTCATGAGGCGGCAGTGTGGCGCCACCGCCTCTCCAAATCGTGTGGTGCCGTCGAAGAAGTTGGGCACCATGTCAGGCAAGGGGATGTGGTCTAGCCTCTCGCACCCCTTCGGTAGCCCTACCTTGGAGGACGGGAAGGAGAGCGCGGTGGGTCGTGATCCCGGCAGCCTTGGGCCTCGCCATGGTCCACGCGACTCTAGACGAGCTACATGCTGGATGGCCTCGTGATGAGGGAGAGACCCCTCGAGGAGATATTGGACCAGCAGGACCATCATAATATTCTAACTTGCACCAGAGAATCAAGATTTAATGAAAACCAGACCAGTTCAACTACTGGGCCCATTGTCAGCTGCCACCTGGGAGAACCAACAGTAGCTCAGCCCGAGTGCCATGCCTTCATGTCCTCCTCCATTCCAAAACAAAGGGGGCAAAGCAATTCCATTGAAGGCGCTAGGGTGTAAGGCTAGTGCAGCTGAAGGCTAGGGCCCAATTTGGAGCAAAGGAGAAGTGAATGGAATTCCATACTGCTAGGGTGTAAGGCTGGTGCGGGTGAAGGCTAAGGCCCCATTTGGAGCAAAGGAGAAGTGAATGGAATTCCGAGGGAGTTTAGTCCTATGGAAAATTTTCCTACGTGCCCCTTTGGAACAAAGGAAATTTCTTGTAGGAATTTCTCTTTCCTACACATTTTGGAATAAATCAAACATTTGTCCAACTTCATGAAAAAAATTCTTCTAGAAATCAAAGACAATCTCTCTCCTTTTCTCTCTCCCATCTCTCCTTTTTTCTCTAAAGTTACTGTATTTTTCTTATTATGTATTCCAAATGACCCCCTCTTATGTATTCCTGTATTTTCAATCCCTATAAAATTTGTGAGGCATCCATTTTAATTTCTTTTTTTTCTATTCCTACGTTTTCCTATCATGTGATCCAAACGGGCCCAAAATTAAACAAGGATGATAATAGCGAGGCCACTGGTGCTCGAGTTAGAGGTGGGGGCTCACCAAGAGGCAGGGCAACCTCGTCCTCAATGGTGGTGGTGGCGGGGATGCATGGTCTCGAAAGCAGCTCCATGTCACAGATTTGGTTCAGGGAGTCCATACATCACATCAGACAACATCTTTTCAGTACAATATGCAATTCCAGTCCATATCTATGGTAATCACAAATTCATGCTTGGCAATCTTGATTGAGAGAATGGTGTTTTTTCCTTAGAGTTTATTGGGCATTGTATCTCTCCTAGTTGATATGCTCTTTGTAGAAAGAGTTTTAAGGTTTAAATAAAATACCCAACAAAGGATCCCACACCTTGACTATACTGGACCATTGTACCCTCACCATCCCGATCTCCATACTAGAAAAACAGAGATCCACTAATCCCTACCCAATGCCCTCATCGCTGTTGCTAGTCTTTTTTTTTGCCATGTACATATTAGAATTTATATGCGAGAATTATTTTTTGGTCAAAAATCGATTAATCAATCTATTTTAGCTTAGGGAAAACTATTTTTGTGAAATAATTTGAGAGAAAATTTTGGCAAAAGAGAAGGGAGATAGAGCAGAGAGGAGAGTGGAGAGCAGAACGCTACGGGGCCAGCCACGCTGCATCTTGTGCTACAGGTGGAGAAGGGAGGAAGGAGAGGGTAGTTTAGTCTTTTCCAGTACTCATTTGAGGGCCTCATGAATTTAAATTGCAATAACCTCTTCTACAGTAAATTTACAATTGATAATCAACTTTTAAGGAGAAACAGAGAGATTTATTAACTAGGGGAGAAATACGAAGGCAAATGAACTTTGGGAGGAAAGTACAATTCTCCCATCTTGCTTTTCCCGTCCTTCTTTGGCGTGGATGCAGATCAATGCCATTGTGCTCGGCATCGGCCGAGATGGCCACGCAAGGTGTTTGACGAAATGTCCACAGCGAGAGGAATGAGGTGGCACCACGAGACGGAGAGAGGAGTGACGTGGTGACTGGCAGGTGGGTCCAGACGGGTGAACCGTCCTAGTTTTATCTTGAACCGATCTTACCCAGTCCGAACTACATTGATTACATGGTGCAAGTAGCAACTAGCGTAATACTAGTACACTTGCTGTTCATCTCTTTCTACATAGTTTTACTTATTTAATGTATCGACTACACCAGCTTATTGCTGACATATGGATTTTCTAAATAAATGGACAATTGCCAATGTCACAGACGGCTGATATCAATCTGAATCCTTTCTTCATCACTGTAACTTGTCTTTTCCCCGAACATTCTACGATAATGTTGAAATGAAAGCATCCACCTTATCGTTCGTCCCTCTTGACAGAAACTTCATGCAGATTGGAGGTTTCACCTTGGCAAGAGCAAGCACTGACTGAGGCAAAACCCACAATCCATCACCGCAAATCAAGCCGGAAGCAACTGCAGGTGCAAATGATTCTGCTTTGGCTCTGTCCAGTCTTTGCCAGACAAAAAGGATCACTGTCCCAACATATCGATCGCAAAATACGATCCTGTGTAGAATGGTATCGCGGTAGCCATTGGGATTGGTATAAATTTTGATACCTTCTTGGGCACCAGATCTCTTATCAGGTTGACAGTAACTGCTGCAGCAAAGAATATGTAGCAAAGAGTGAGGCCGTTCTTTGGTAGCGATGAGAAGCCATCCACACCTAGTATCGCAATGCTGCGGAAAATGGCAGCGTTTGGTGCAGGGTACTCGCTGCCACTGATGCCAATATCATCAAAGGCCTTGTAAAAAAGCCAGAACACAGAAGGAGCAATGACACAACCCATTGCAGTGCCTATGATTTGGCTGATGAACATTGACCTTGGTGAGGCCAGTGTCAGGTATCCTGTTTTGAAGTCCTGCATCAGGTCAGCAGCAGTAGACTCAATGCTCATCATCACACCACAGGCAGCCAGGCCTGCGAGAACACCCCCATGTGAAGCGCCTGTCCATGAACCGAAAGCCAAGATAGCGAGCTTTCCGTAGGTTGTAACAAGAGACCAATCAGTGAGGCCAGTTCCATAGGCATTACAGAAGGCGAGTATCGGTGCGACGATATAGGCTACCAAGATTTGGTACCACTTCAGCTGTGGGAACAACAGAATTATCTGCGGGACAGTGCCAAAAGATATGGAGGCAACAACGGCATAGCCTCCATATGCAATGTACCAGGGAATTTGATCTTTGAGAAAGAGTTCATTTCGCCGTTCATCGTCATATGAGATAGGTGCAGCAGAATTATTTGTTTCATCATCAGAGACTGGAAGTGTACTAGCTTTACTCTTCTTGAGTTGAGATCTTAATGAGCACTGTGAGAAAGAGCATCTTGAGAAAGTTGTAGAGGCCATCCCCAAGAATCACGGCAATGGTTATGAAGACCTACCACCCGTCAAAACGACCGGAACGAAAAGTTGCATCTGATTCAATGTTACCTTGCTCGCTTGATCAGGCATTTCTTTCTCTATTTGATTTGGACAATTTAATATATTCTGAGCGACATCTTGACAACTCATAGCTCTTCGGACGCGCGAATGCACCTCGAGCCTAGTGTGGCCAACGGCGCAAATAGACCATAGAATGCATAGCTCAATGGTAAACTTTTTAGGTGGCCCCCTAGACATGGCCACATATGTGACGCTTTGATTCGGTATCCTTATTTTGATGTACGGCGCGTGACTTTGATTTGACTTGTGTTCTTAGTCGCGAGCCGTTACTTAGGGTTTGAGATATCCGAATACAACTCTGAACCCAAGTCGGAGTCGAATTCCTAGTGCCTCGGTAAAACGGCCATAACTTTGTCATACGAACTCCGTTTGAGCTCTACCACCCGTCAAAACGACCGGAACGAAAAGTTGCATCTGATTCAATGTTACCTTGCTCGCTTGATCAGGCATTTCTTTCTCTATTTGATTTGGACAATTTAATATATTCTGAGCGACATCTTGACAACTCATAGCTCTTCGGACGCGCGAATGCACCTCGAGCCTAGTGTGGCCAACGGCGCAAATAGACCATAGAATGCATAGCTCAATGGTAAACTTTTTAGGTGGCCCCCTAGACATGGCCACATATGTGACGCTTTGATTCGGTATCCTTATTTTGATGTACGGCGCGTGACTTTGATTTGACTTGTGTTCTTAGTCGCGAGCCGTTACTTAGGGTTTGAGATATCCGAATACAACTCTGAACCCAAGTCGGAGTCGAATTCCTAGTGCCTCGGTAAAACGGCCATAACTTTGTCATACGAACTCCGTTTGAGCTCTACCACCCGTCAAAACGACCGGAACGAAAAGTTGCATCTGATTCAATGTTACCTTGCTCGCTTGATCAGGCATTTCTTTCTCTATTTGATTTGGACAATTTAATATATTCTGAGCGACATCTTGACAACTCATAGCTCTTCGGACGCGCGAATGCACCTCGAGCCTAGTGTGGCCAACGGCGCAAATAGACCATAGAATGCATAGCTCAATGGTAAACTTTTTAGGTGGCCCCCTAGACATGGCCACATATGTGACGCTTTGATTCGGTATCCTTATTTTGATGTACGGCGCGTGACTTTGATTTGACTTGTGTTCTTAGTCGCGAGCCGTTACTTAGGGTTTGAGATATCCGAATACAACTCTGAACCCAAGTCGGAGTCGAATTCCTAGTGCCTCGGTAAAACGGCCATAACTTTGTCATACGAACTCCGTTTGAGCTCTACCACCCGTCAAAACGACCGGAACGAAAAGTTGCATCTGATTCAATGTTACCTTGCTCGCTTGATCAGGCATTTCTTTCTCTATTTGATTTGGACAATTTAATATATTCTGAGCGACATCTTGACAACTCATAGCTCTTCGGACGCGCGAATGCACCTCGAGCCTAGTGTGGCCAACGGCGCAAATAGACCATAGAATGCATAGCTCAATGGTAAACTTTTTAGGTGGCCCCCTAGACATGGCCACATATGTGACGCTTTGATTCGGTATCCTTATTTTGATGTACGGCGCGTGACTTTGATTTGACTTGTGTTCTTAGTCGCGAGCCGTTACTTAGGGTTTGAGATATCCGAATACAACTCTGAACCCAAGTCGGAGTCGAATTCCTAGTGCCTCGGTAAAACGGCCATAACTTTGTCATACGAACTCCGTTTGAGCTCTACCACCCGTCAAAACGACCGGAACGAAAAGTTGCATCTGATTCAATGTTACCTTGCTCGCTTGATCAGGCATTTCTTTCTCTATTTGATTTGGACAATTTAATATATTCTGAGCGACATCTTGACAACTCATAGCTCTTCGGACGCGCGAATGCACCTCGAGCCTAGTGTGGCCAACGGCGCAAATAGACCATAGAATGCATAGCTCAATGGTAAACTTTTTAGGTGGCCCCCTAGACATGGCCACATATGTGACGCTTTGATTCGGTATCCTTATTTTGATGTACGGCGCGTGACTTTGATTTGACTTGTGTTCTTAGTCGCGAGCCGTTACTTAGGGTTTGAGATATCCGAATACAACTCTGAACCCAAGTCGGAGTCGAATTCCTAGTGCCTCGGTAAAACGGCCATAACTTTGTCATACGAACTCCGTTTGAGCTCTACCACCCGTCAAAACGACCGGAACGAAAAGTTGCATCTGATTCAATGTTACCTTGCTCGCTTGATCAGGCATTTCTTTCTCTATTTGATTTGGACAATTTAATATATTCTGAGCGACATCTTGACAACTCATAGCTCTTCGGACGCGCGAATGCACCTCGAGCCTAGTGTGGCCAACGGCGCAAATAGACCATAGAATGCATAGCTCAATGGTAAACTTTTTAGGTGGCCCCCTAGACATGGCCACATATGTGACGCTTTGATTCGGTATCCTTATTTTGATGTACGGCGCGTGACTTTGATTTGACTTGTGTTCTTAGTCGCGAGCCGTTACTTAGGGTTTGAGATATCCGAATACAACTCTGAACCCAAGTCGGAGTCGAATTCCTAGTGCCTCGGTAAAACGGCCATAACTTTGTCATACGAACTCCGTTTGAGCTCTACCACCCGTCAAAACGACCGGAACGAAAAGTTGCATCTGATTCAATGTTACCTTGCTCGCTTGATCAGGCATTTCTTTCTCTATTTGATTTGGACAATTTAATATATTCTGAGCGACATCTTGACAACTCATAGCTCTTCGGACGCGCGAATGCACCTCGAGCCTAGTGTGGCCAACGGCGCAAATAGACCATAGAATGCATAGCTCAATGGTAAACTTTTTAGGTGGCCCCCTAGACATGGCCACATATGTGACGCTTTGATTCGGTATCCTTATTTTGATGTACGGCGCGTGACTTTGATTTGACTTGTGTTCTTAGTCGCGAGCCGTTACTTAGGGTTTGAGATATCCGAATACAACTCTGAACCCAAGTCGGAGTCGAATTCCTAGTGCCTCGGTAAAACGGCCATAACTTTGTCATACGAACTCCGTTTGAGCTCTACCACCCGTCAAAACGACCGGAACGAAAAGTTGCATCTGATTCAATGTTACCTTGCTCGCTTGATCAGGCATTTCTTTCTCTATTTGATTTGGACAATTTAATATATTCTGAGCGACATCTTGACAACTCATAGCTCTTCGGACGCGCGAATGCACCTCGAGCCTAGTGTGGCCAACGGCGCAAATAGACCATAGAATGCATAGCTCAATGGTAAACTTTTTAGGTGGCCCCCTAGACATGGCCACATATGTGACGCTTTGATTCGGTATCCTTATTTTGATGTACGGCGCGTGACTTTGATTTGACTTGTGTTCTTAGTCGCGAGCCGTTACTTAGGGTTTGAGATATCCGAATACAACTCTGAACCCAAGTCGGAGTCGAATTCCTAGTGCCTCGGTAAAACGGCCATAACTTTGTCCTACGAACTCCGTTTGAGCTCTACCACCCGTCAAAACGACCGGAACGAAAAGTTGCATCTGATTCAATGTTACCTTGCTCGCTTGATCAGGCATTTCTTTCTCTATTTGATTTGGACAATTTAATATATTCTGAGCGACATCTTGACAACTCATAGCTCTTCGGACGCGCGAATGCACCTCGAGCCTAGTGTGGCCAACGGCGCAAATAGACCATAGAATGCATAGCTCAATGGTAAACTTTTTAGGTGGCCCCCTAGACATGGCCACATATGTGACGCTTTGATTCGGTATCCTTATTTTGATGTACGGCGCGTGACTTTGATTTGACTTGTGTTCTTAGTCGCGAGCCGTTACTTAGGGTTTGAGATATCCGAATACAACTCTGAACCCAAGTCGGAGTCGAATTCCTAGTGCCTCGGTAAAACGGCCATAACTTTGTCATACGAACTCCGTTTGAGCTCTACCACCCGTCAAAACGACCGGAACGAAAAGTTGCATCTGATTCAATGTTACCTTGCTCGCTTGATCAGGCATTTCTTTCTCTATTTGATTTGGACAATTTAATATATTCTGAGCGACATCTTGACAACTCATAGCTCTTCGGACGCGCGAATGCACCTCGAGCCTAGTGTGGCCAACGGCGCAAATAGACCATAGAATGCATAGCTCAATGGTAAACTTTTTAGGTGGCCCCCTAGACATGGCCACATATGTGACGCTTTGATTCGGTATCCTTATTTTGATGTACGGCGCGTGACTTTGATTTGACTTGTGTTCTTAGTCGCGAGCCGTTACTTAGGGTTTGAGATATCCGAATACAACTCTGAACCCAAGTCGGAGTCGAATTCCTAGTGCCTCGGTAAAACGGCCATAACTTTGTCATACGAACTCCGTTTGAGCTCTACCACCCGTCAAAACGACCGGAACGAAAAGTTGCATCTGATTCAATGTTACCTTGCTCGCTTGATCAGGCATTTCTTTCTCTATTTGATTTGGACAATTTAATATATTCTGAGCGACATCTTGACAACTCATAGCTCTTCGGACGCGCGAATGCACCTCGAGCCTAGTGTGGCCAACGGCGCAAATAGACCATAGAATGCATAGCTCAATGGTAAACTTTTTAGGTGGCCCCCTAGACATGGCCACATATGTGACGCTTTGATTCGGTATCCTTATTTTGATGTACGGCGCGTGACTTTGATTTGACTTGTGTTCTTAGTCGCGAGCCGTTACTTAGGGTTTGAGATATCCGAATACAACTCTGAACCCAAGTCGGAGTCGAATTCCTAGTGCCTCGGTAAAACGGCCATAACTTTGTCATACGAACTCCGTTTGAGCTCTACCACCCGTCAAAACGACCGGAACGAAAAGTTGCATCTGATTCAATGTTACCTTGCTCGCTTGATCAGGCATTTCTTTCTCTATTTGATTTGGACAATTTAATATATTCTGAGCGACATCTTGACAACTCATAGCTCTTCGGACGCGCGAATGCACCTCGAGCCTAGTGTGGCCAACGGCGCAAATAGACCATAGAATGCATAGCTCAATGGTAAACTTTTTAGGTGGCCCCCTAGACATGGCCACATATGTGACGCTTTGATTCGGTATCCTTATTTTGATGTACGGCGCGTGACTTTGATTTGACTTGTGTTCTTAGTCGCGAGCCGTTACTTAGGGTTTGAGATATCCGAATACAACTCTGAACCCAAGTCGGAGTCGAATTCCTAGTGCCTCGGTAAAACGGCCATAACTTTGTCATACGAACTCCGTTTGAGCTCTACCACCCGTCAAAACGACCGGAACGAAAAGTTGCATCTGATTCAATGTTACCTTGCTCGCTTGATCAGGCATTTCTTTCTCTATTTGATTTGGACAATTTAATATATTCTGAGCGACATCTTGACAACTCATAGCTCTTCGGACGCGCGAATGCACCTCGAGCCTAGTGTGGCCAACGGCGCAAATAGACCATAGAATGCATAGCTCAATGGTAAACTTTTTAGGTGGCCCCCTAGACATGGCCACATATGTGACGCTTTGATTCGGTATCCTTATTTTGATGTACGGCGCGTGACTTTGATTTGACTTGTGTTCTTAGTCGCGAGCCGTTACTTAGGGTTTGAGATATCCGAATACAACTCTGAACCCAAGTCGGAGTCGAATTCCTAGTGCCTCGGTAAAACGGCCATAACTTTGTCATACGAACTCCGTTTGAGCTCTACCACCCGTCAAAACGACCGGAACGAAAAGTTGCATCTGATTCAATGTTACCTTGCTCGCTTGATCAGGCATTTCTTTCTCTATTTGATTTGGACAATTTAATATATTCTGAGCGACATCTTGACAACTCATAGCTCTTCGGACGCGCGAATGCACCTCGAGCCTAGTGTGGCCAACGGCGCAAATAGACCATAGAATGCATAGCTCAATGGTAAACTTTTTAGGTGGCCCCCTAGACATGGCCACATATGTGACGCTTTGATTCGGTATCCTTATTTTGATGTACGGCGCGTGACTTTGATTTGACTTGTGTTCTTAGTCGCGAGCCGTTACTTAGGGTTTGAGATATCCGAATACAACTCTGAACCCAAGTCGGAGTCGAATTCCTAGTGCCTCGGTAAAACGGCCATAACTTTGTCATACGAACTCCGTTTGAGCTCTACCACCCGTCAAAACGACCGGAACGAAAAGTTGCATCTGATTCAATGTTACCTTGCTCGCTTGATCAGGCATTTCTTTCTCTATTTGATTTGGACAATTTAATATATTCTGAGCGACATCTTGACAACTCATAGCTCTTCGGACGCGCGAATGCACCTCGAGCCTAGTGTGGCCAACGGCGCAAATAGACCATAGAATGCATAGCTCAATGGTAAACTTTTTAGGTGGCCCCCTAGACATGGCCACATATGTGACGCTTTGATTCGGTATCCTTATTTTGATGTACGGCGCGTGACTTTGATTTGACTTGTGTTCTTAGTCGCGAGCCGTTACTTAGGGTTTGAGATATCCGAATACAACTCTGAACCCAAGTCGGAGTCGAATTCCTAGTGCCTCGGTAAAACGGCCATAACTTTGTCATACGAACTCCGTTTGAGCTCTACCACCCGTCAAAACGACCGGAACGAAAAGTTGCATCTGATTCAATGTTACCTTGCTCGCTTGATCAGGCATTTCTTTCTCTATTTGATTTGGACAATTTAATATATTCTGAGCGACATCTTGACAACTCATAGCTCTTCGGACGCGCGAATGCACCTCGAGCCTAGTGTGGCCAACGGCGCAAATAGACCATAGAATGCATAGCTCAATGGTAAACTTTTTAGGTGGCCCCCTAGACATGGCCACATATGTGACGCTTTGATTCGGTATCCTTATTTTGATGTACGGCGCGTGACTTTGATTTGACTTGTGTTCTTAGTCGCGAGCCGTTACTTAGGGTTTGAGATATCCGAATACAACTCTGAACCCAAGTCGGAGTCGAATTCCTAGTGCCTCGGTAAAACGGCCATAACTTTGTCATACGAACTCCGTTTGAGCTCTACCACCCGTCAAAACGACCGGAACGAAAAGTTGCATCTGATTCAATGTTACCTTGCTCGCTTGATCAGGCATTTCTTTCTCTATTTGATTTGGACAATTTAATATATTCTGAGCGACATCTTGACAACTCATAGCTCTTCGGACGCGCGAATGCACCTCGAGCCTAGTGTGGCCAACGGCGCAAATAGACCATAGAATGCATAGCTCAATGGTAAACTTTTTAGGTGGCCCCCTAGACATGGCCACATATGTGACGCTTTGATTCGGTATCCTTATTTTGATGTACGGCGCGTGACTTTGATTTGACTTGTGTTCTTAGTCGCGAGCCGTTACTTAGGGTTTGAGATATCCGAATACAACTCTGAACCCAAGTCGGAGTCGAATTCCTAGTGCCTCGGTAAAACGGCCATAACTTTGTCATACGAACTCCGTTTGAGCTCTACCACCCGTCAAAACGACCGGAACGAAAAGTTGCATCTGATTCAATGTTACCTTGCTCGCTTGATCAGGGCATTTCTTTCTCTATTTGATTTGGACAATTTAATATATTCTGAGCGACATCTTGACAACTCATAGCTCTTCGGACGCGCGAATGCACCTCGAGCCTAGTGTGGCCAACGGCGCAAATAGACCATAGAATGCATAGCTCAATGGTAAACTTTTTAGGTGGCCCCCTAGACATGGCCACATATGTGACGCTTTGATTCGGTATCCTTATTTTGATGTACGGCGCGTGACTTTGATTTGAC
>JAGXJF010003529.1:0-67500 GCA_019208055.1 Stipa capillata
GCACCATGTTGCCACCCGATACCCACGCATGGATGGGGATGGTGGAAAGGAGACCCGGGGGTATTTATAGGCCCCAGGGTGGCTCGGGAATCAAGGCGGCATTACGGGAGGCAACGTCGGAGGCGGAGCCAGCAGTTACGAGCTGTTAAGCGGAGGCGGCGTTTTCGGGAGGATTTGGACGAAAAAAAGTGAGAATTCCGGAGCACGGGGGCACCTCGTCCCGAACTCCCCGTCCTCCCGCTCCTAGCTAAGGTTTGATGCAGCCTTGAGCGATGTCACACGCCTCGTCGTTCGCGCCTGCAAGGGGCTACTGTTGGAGGAGTTCGGCTTGGTCGTCCGGATGAGGTACCCCCTTTTTTACCTTTTCATCTTTACATGTGCTAACCGGCTCGGACCCGTGGCCGACACTCAGAAGCATCTGGCGAGGTAGACAGGCAAGGCCGAGGTCACTCCCCCCCCAGGGCGAGGCCGAGGTGAGCGAGACTCCTCAGGAGACGACGGACCAACTCCCGGGACGAGGCCGAAGTAGACTGCGCCCAAGCCGAGGTAGGAGACAGCATCTCGCCCCGTCGCCAAAACTTGAAGAAACCCTTCCCAAGTCAAGATCAGTGGAAAGGAGTCGAGCAGGGTGGCGATCCGTACCGGCGAGGCATATCGAGGATATACCGGCACATATAGTAGGTAGTGGCGAGGAGGAGAATACAGATTCGCCCGATGTACGGCACTGTAGGTCGGGCTAAACCGTAATCTGCCTAGGGGCAGTGATGTATATTCACTTGTAAGCCACCTCTGCCTATATAAGGGCGAGACGGCGCCCCATATCAGGGCAGTTCAATCCAAGTTTTCTCTTCGCTGAGTTCTCGTCCTCTTTTCCTCTACAATTTCCCTATTAATCTTTGGCGATAATTCGGGGTAGCTCGAGTGGTCGCTAGGCGTCGTTCCCTGAGTTGTCCTTTAGCACCTCGGTCTTTCGACCCGGGGTGCCTAAGTTTACTGTCCGGGGCAACTTCGTCGACATTGGACATCCTGCCGTGTGCCAGACCTTGCTTCATTAGTAGGCCAATGGACCAAATCAACTGACCCAAGGTGTCCAACAGTCTGTTCCTGATCATCAGGCAAATTTTTTTTGTTTAAGTGCTTCACAAAACTTCTCTTAGGGCCTCTTTAGACGGAATGATTTTTATAGTAATTTTATGAATTTCCATCAATAGGAATTTTTATCTATGAAAGCCCTGTGGATCAAAGAAAATGGGGCTACCAAAATTTTCATGGATTACATTCCTACTCCATAATTTCATAGGGTTCTTAACAAATAGTTAGACCTCATCCAAATTTTCCTTTATGTCTTGCATGGAACTTCTCTTTTAAATTCTTGCAAAATTTCTGTGTAGGCATTCAAGAGACATGTTTGCAAATTTCTACATTTTAAGTTTATTCATGAAATCGTGACATGTCAATTTAAATTTTTCTATTCCTATGTTTTTAGAATACTCCGTTCCAAAGTGGTTTTTATAAGTTCCAACCAGCCGATATATTCAGATGGCAACTATCAAGAAAAATGATGTGATCTTGTAACAGTACCTGGACTGAGATTACGGTCTATGCATGTGCATCTCTGAATTCTAACCATGTAAGTTCAGATCTTCAGGGTAATTTGTCCGTTTGTTCAGAATGGTTAGACAAGTACGACTTGAACACTTCGCGTGGGACTACAGAATATTCTAGAGTGCCATCTAGGTAGAATGCGACAATAAAAAGCCCAGATTCAGACAACTAATTTACTGAAGTTGAGGTTGCCAACCAAATAAAGAACCACTGTAAACTGATGCTCATTTAGAACAGTGTGTGTGCAGCATGGAAATCTGTAGAGTTGCCATAGCCTGATGAAGAGGGCAGAGTACAATGTATACACTAGAAAGGATCATGAGGCTAGCTTGTGACTTATGAGCCGCCCAAGGTTGAATATAGACAGGTGGCACCACTGATGTCAGAATCGCTTGTTTAGTTTCTTGGGATCTTGACTCCGTTGTTTGATCCAAGGTACAACGGGAATCTTGATTATTTTCCTCTTTGAGAAGAAACCTTGATTCTACTGTTATCAGACAGATTTCTTTTCGAGAAACTATCGTATGGTAATAATGCACATATATGGCTAGAATAGAGCTAGAAAATGAGATCTTTTACGATCTCTGATGAGACTGACCATGTATTGTATGATTATTAATTGGAGGCATGGAACCTGTGGAATAGGACAGCTCACAATGGGACGGCTTTAGAGTTCAGATGGATGTCCTTGTGATAACAGATTCCCTATTAATTCCTTCTAGAGCATTGTGGAAAATATAACAACATGAAAGATAATGTGCCCAAACTTGCAGGTTAGCAAATAGTCAGTGTGTCGACAGGTCTTGCCTGCGTCAACATCTGAGAAAAGGTCAATCACGGTAGGTTTAGTGTTTAATGTTTATACCCTAGATAGTCAGCTGTTGTCTTGTTTGAGAGATCGAAATCGAATAAATTCAGTCTAGTAAGTTCAAGTGTGTGTCCACAATCATTGGGCATGTGCCTCCAAACTCCAAAAGTTTATACGCACCACTGTGAACAAATTAGAGCTAGCAGTCTAGCACCCCTTCCAAGTCACATGGGATGGGAGAGCATGCTTTCGTGTGCCATGTGACAGCATGCCATCTAAAATTAAACCTCTATATACTCATATGGATGCCTATCCAAAAAGATTCTCCCTCCATATTAACCCACCACTCTAACAGCATATCCATATATTACCCTCCATATTCTTCTCTCCCATTTTTAAATCATATCCTATAACTAACGATATATTTCTATTGGATATATTTGTAACGGTTTTATTTGTCATGGCTTTATTTCGAACGGTTATTTTTCTAACGGCTATTTTTAATAGTTATATTTCAAATGGCTAATTTTTCAACAGTTATATTTCCAACGGCTACTTTTCCAACGGCTATTTTTCCAGGTCTAGATATGCAATCCCATTTCATATTCCTAGCATCGTCTCTTCTCCCAGATCTCTCTGTGTCCTCTCCCACTCCTCTTTCTTTCCTCTTGCACACCACAATGAGGCGTCGCAACCTCATCAGGCAAATGATCATGGATTCGTCATTGTCCTCATTCGACGATGACGAGCTCGTTGTTGCTATAGCATTTATAGTGCACGATGAAGATCAGCGGTCGAATGCTCGATGCCATGGCGGTTCCCTGTTGGGACGTCATGTAATTCATCGCGATAGAAGCCGGACATGCTAGACTACTATACCAAGACTACTTTTCAGAGACTCCTACCTATGGCCCGACTATCTTTCGTCGCAGGTTTGTAATTACTGAATATTTATTGGCCATTCATGTTGATCCTCCCGTCTCATTTTTTATTATTTTCGCATAGGTTTAGAATGGGTCATTTTCTGTTTTTTCGCATAGTGCAGGCTGTAGTAGATCATGGTAGCTATTTCGTGCAGAAATGAACAATGTTGGAATTCTCGAGTTATCTCCTTTCCAGAAGATTATTGCTGTATTTAGGATACCAACTTATGGAGTACCAGCGGATGCTACGGATGAATTTATTCGGATCGGAGAAAGCACTATTCTAGAGAGTCTTAAAAGGTTTGACAAAGCTATTGTGGAAGTATTTGGAGATGAGTACCCGAGATCTCTAAATAATCTCGATACTACCAGATTACTCGAAATGGGAGAGGCAAGGGGCTTTCGTGGAATGCTAGGGAGCATAGATTGCATGCATTGGGAGTGAAAAAATTGCCCTGCAGCTTGGCAAGGAATGTAATCGGCCATGTGCATGAGCCCACAATTGATAGAACAATGGGTGTCCCTATCTTTCGATGAGAAAGTAACTATTGATTTGTGGAGACGACATTGACGATTCGACTACACCGTACGATGACGATGCGCCCTAACAATCGCTAAGCCAACTCTGGTAGGTTATTGACGATGCCGGAAGCACGATCAACCTGAACATGAGGTTCGTAATCCCTGCGAGCAATCGAAGAACTAGCAAGAATTAAGATAAAGCATCTGAAATTGCAAGTATGGATGAAGAACAAGATAAGAGTGGGGTTCCGAAAAGTGGCCTTGATCTGGTCATTGGACACAAATAAAGATACACAAAGTTGCAAAGGTAGCAAACTCTTAACTAAACAAAACCCAAAACAAAAGAGAGCATCCTAGGGGTGATCTGTTTCAGAAATAGTCCTAAATTATTTTGGCAGTTGTGATCTGCTCGTAAAGAATTTTGAGGTGGGATTGGACAGTTTGGAAAGAGCACGAGATAAAGCTTTCAAAAAGTCCAAGATCACCCAAATCAGAGTTCGTATGCTCGAGATAAAGACATTTGAAGTCAGGGCTGTCTTAGCAATCCGAATCAGAGTTCAGATCTTGTGGGACTCTATCTCTAGCTCTTCTTGGACCAAAAGTGACGTGGGAAGACTCCTTGTACAGCACCAATTCATGTGGGACATGATCATAGCCACATGAACATCATTCCCTCCTCCTCTTGAGTACTTAAACTTGAATCCTCGCATGTTCTTCAAGATCTTCACGAACCTCCTTTTGTTCTTTGTAGCTTCCACAGCGGACGTAGTTGAAGTAGTGGAAGTAGAGGTGGCAGAGGGTGTATCCATGGAGGTCATGCCCTATCAACAATTATTCTTGAAGCTGTTTGCTTCACAGGATCTTTGGATTTGGCACGCTTTCTTTTGGTTTATCAAGGTCTCACAATGATATCAATGTTCTTCACCTGTCCCCATCTTTTTGCAAAGCTGGCCGAAGGACACGCTCCGAAAGTGAATTACACCATCAACGGCCCAAACTATACAATGGGCTCTTACCTTAAGATGACATATCATCCACCATGGGTAACATTTGTGAAAAAAATTCCATCTCCGCACGGAATAAGAAAAAACATTCCTCCCAAGCCCAAGAAGCTGCTAGGCAGGATGTGGAAGGAGCATTTGGAGTTCTACAAGCTCATTTTGCCATTGTTCGTGGTCCAGCAAGGTTTTGGGATCAGAGACATTGGGACAAATCATGACAGCCTGTGTCATCATGCATAACATGATAGTTGAAGATGAGCGGGTAGGACCGGAAGACTTCAATTACGATCATGTGGGAGAAAAGGTAACGGTTTCCCATGAGCCCACCCCTGACCTTTCTTAGTTCACGGAGTTTATTCAAAGTATCATGATATAAGAAACAATGATGCTCACTCTCAGCTTCAAGATAATTTAGTCAAGCACCTATGGCAATTGTATGCAGAGTCCTAGTTCTAATAATGTGTGAAGTTGTAATAATGTAGTGTTAAATTATGCACGGGTGTAGTGTTCTCAAATTATGTATGATGATGTAAGCAGTTCTATCTGAATTAATGTATGCATTTCCTTCTGTTGTACCTTCCAGCACCTTTTTCATAACACAAATAATTCACATAACTTGATGTAAATAAAATGAATAGTTCACACAACACGTAGTAGCTCATACAACAAATAGTTCACACAAGTTGGAGATCATACAATGAAAAGTCCACACATCTTGGAGGTCATCACACAAGTTGTAGCTCATGTAGTACTATTATATCATCGAGCGATGATCTCACCTACAAATTCATGTAGTATTGTTGTTGTGGCCCAGTCATAGCGCTCATGTCCATGCTCATAATCCTCTCTTCCTCACTTCTTCTCTGTTGATCTAATTTTTGTTGTTCTAGTGATATCTTTCTCTTTTCAATTTCCTGCTTACTTTCTTTTAGTGCCATCATCTTTTCTTCTATTGCCATTGCTCGCTCATAGCGAGCTTCTTTAATGCCCTCTTTCTTTTCTTCCCTCTCTACCTTCTTTGACCAAACTTTGTCCAATGCTAGCATGACAGTACTAGTATTTGTAGTGGAAGAACATTTACCTCGTCAAATTCATTCTTTTCGGCCTTCTTACCAGTTGGTCTATGCAAGGGATCATGTTCAGAACCCTCAACTTCATCATCATTGGAGGTTCCATCTGGAGAAGAAGAACCTGGACTTGCATTGGAGGTCTTTTTTGTTTTTCGAGATAACCTAGAAGTCCACTTTGGATGGTGCTCTAAGACTCTCCAGCAATGAGCAATCCAAATGATCTCACTTTGGTATCTTCTGCCTAGCACAACGTACATGCATGGACAATCTACAAGTGAATATGAGTTACTATACTGCCCACAACATAAGAAGCTACAAACAAAGTAAAGAGATAGTTCTATACCCTGTCTTACACTGTCATCCACTTTGCCTTCTATTTGAATCTGGTCATAACATCCACATAACTTGTTAACCTGTTCTTAACTAATACCCCACTGATTCGAGAGAGAGTTTTGATTGCACATAGACTCGAATTGCTCTCGTGGTAGTAGTGATGAATCCTTGCCTAATAAAAATCACGAGATTGTTCATCGCCAATTGCTGCATCCAAACTAGTATTTAGCCATGCTTGTACCAACAAGTCGTCTTCTTGCTCGGTGAAATTTTTGGATCTCTTATTGTTGGGTCTAACGGAGATGATAGGTTCTCCAGTTTGCAAAGGTTGCTCTCCAACTGGGCTGAAATTCTGACTATCCTCCCAACTTGTGCCATCCATTCCACTACTCAACAAGTTAGAATAAAATCCATCTTCCATTGGAACACACTGCTTTAACATGAGGAACTTAATATGCATGTATATCACACCACAATGTTAATGAACTGAATAGAACAATCAACAACCAACTCATCCATATCTAAGACATTGTTCAACACATAAGGTCTATAGCATCGAAAGCTAGCATATTGTTTAATACATAAGGTCCAGAACATACACTCATCATACAAAACACTGTCGTACCATAATCATGAGATGGATTGATACCCTCTTCCTTGCAATAGTCCCAATAATCCCTCTTACCACTATCATCACTCGTGTAATCGCAAGCGATACGATCAGCGGGGTCGACGTCGTTCTCGGCGTCGTCTTGATCAGGAACTATTCCTTCTTTTTGAAGCATAGCAGTTGATTCTATGGAGAGGTGATCTATGCTCCATGCTAGTTGTTCTATTTGAACTAGGACATAGTTGAGATCATTGTTGACGGTACTTGATCTAGGAGAGAAGCTATCGTTGGCAATTTTCTTACACTCTCTTGAGATCACCTCTAGTTCTTTAATGGTCCATGCCCAACCTTTACTAATTTTTCGCGGATCCTTGTCCATCACTACTTTAGTAAACTACAATAGGTTCATGGCAACATGAGAACTAGAAACATGCTCCTACTATTAAAAAACTTATAGATATATAGTGTTCCATTAATTCTATATAGTACATCTACAAGCATTGCTTCTAGTAGATTTCTATTGCAATGTAGTAATATTAAGATATTACTAAATATTCTAAACTTTAGTCTACAATTTAATTGCTAACAGAAATGCTATTTCTTGTATTGTTGCAAATTGAATTGTTATATATGCACCAAATATAACAGCATTGCTCTATTATTTGCAATTCTCATTTTCTCCACTGCCCTGTGTTCTATGTTCAAAAGAATCACAATAGCCACACATATACATGCTGGTAATGTTAAATCAATTAACAGTGAATTTTTTCTCCATTTAATTGGTTGCATCACTCAAATTCCTCATCCCTACTTCATCCATCGCATCCTCCTTCCCCCTGCCTGACCTCTTCCCCTCCCACCACCAGACCCGAGCCACATCTCTATCCACCGCCAGTGTATTCCCCTCCCTCCCTTTGCTCCATCCACCCCCCACCATCCTCTCCCTCCAATGCCGCCCTATTCCCCTCCCACCATTGGACCCGCGCCATCTTCCTCCCTCCCTCTGCTCCATTGACTGGCACCCGGGTGCATCTCCCCCACCACGCCGCCACTACCAGAATGTCGTCCCCTTCCCCTCCCTGCCCGACCTCCATCCACGGCCACTCCCAGCGGATCAGCCCCCTACCCCCACCGCCTCCCAGAGCTCGCGGAGCTCCCCTCCATCCACCATAGCCTAGATCCGGTCCACATAGAAAGACACACAGAGAGAGAGAGAGAGAGGAGGGTCTACGTCCGTCGAGTGGTCGCCAATGCCGTGCGTGGTCGTCGTCCCCTCCCTTAGCGCCTCCTTCCCCTGACGCCTCTATCCTACGCTTCCTTCCATCGGTGGCTAGATCTGGAGTTGTGGCAGGCGATGGGTGGTGGGGCTAATGGACGGCTGAGCTGTAGCATAGCAGAAGCGGCGAGCTCCACAGGCGTTGGGTTGGCAGTTGCTGGATGGAGGTCAGGGAGGGGGCACATCAGATTTAGTGTGAGGAGAGGCTTCAATGGCGTGCCCTTCAAAATAGCGGGTGTGATGGCGTCTCTCTTGGAGGGCGTTTTCTCGCCTTCGACATGCTACTCCAGGATGGCGTCCCACCTGGAGATGCTCTAACATGGCCAGTAGGACTTCCAGTTTATTAATTTTTTTGCCTTTTTTTGCCTGAACTCTCTGGTTAAGCTCAAGGAATTAAAACGTCAAACTTTTCCGAGCCTCCCATGTACGAAGAGACAAAATATTATTCATTTCTTCTTGAAATCTTTTCTTTAAAACTAAAAAAAAATCATGTAGTCCCTACAACCTGAGGCTTAGAGTGTCTCTAACAATCCACCTCCGTTGTTTCTTAAAAGATGCTACATCAACTTTTTTATGATGTGGAGAGAGAATTAAAAGAGAAAGAAGAATCCATTTCTTAAACAAGAGATTACCTTATTACTAATACTTAAGAGTTAGAAACAAACACTTTTGTTATTATAGTTGTTTTTTAAAGTGGTATACCCAAAAAATCTATTGGGGAGCTTGGGAGGTCTTAGAAATAAGGTCAAGAAATAATTTGTTGGAGAACTAGTTACTTTGTATGAAGTTTTACTCTCTCTCTTCTCTAAAAAACAAGATAAGAAATAGTTTGTTGGAGATGCTTTTAGGAGGTTGCTGGAGTTATCTTAGACCAATGCCGGCTTGACTCATGGCTGTTGGGTCTCTATTTTTGTTCAAACGAGTGGTTTCAATGCTCCGTTCGTGAGCATGGACTACAAGGTTTTTGGTTGTCGATTTGTGTCGGCTGGCGGTAGGTCCCTCTGTGTTGCCGGTGGCTTCAGTATGTTGTGTGGCATTTGGGTCAGTGAGTGCATCCCCTGCTCTGACGAGCTGCTCCCATTCCCTGCCACTTCCTGATTCTAGCTCGCCACCATCCCCACTCTGCTCCATCCACCTTATCCAAAATACTAGCTTGCCCCTTCCCAATCATGCACCTCTAGCTTGAGCAGTTGGAATCTTGTGAGGACACCTGTTGCAATGTTGGCGGTGCGGCGGAGAGGGTGTTGCCTGTCCCCAAACTCAACCAGACTCCGCCGCTCGCAGCCACAAGACGCCCTCATTCCTAGTCCTACAAGCATGTCATCAGCATACACGACCAGCGTACACCACCCTCACTTGGATCTAGGCCTGCTCACCTCCCATGAGAGCTCTTTAAAGCAAACTTTGGTGCACCTTTCATCCCTCTGGCAAGCGTTTTCGAGACGTAAGAATTTTGCCTTCTCTTATCCTGATTTAGATTATGAGTTTTATTGACGGATGTCCCTTCAACTAGGATCTTAATGTTTGTGCCATGAGATTGTCTTGCATGTAATTGGATGTATACGTTTTCTTTTTCTTTGTAGATCCTGGATGCAAGTTCAAAGTTGAGAGGACAATTTTCTCCCTTAGCCAAAGGTATTTTATTAGAGCATATCTAACCCACACTACTGCAAATAAGGTCATACCTAATCGGTCAACACTGATGAGCAGCTTGCCACCCGTCAGATGTTCTACATACCATTGACGGGCGCTGGTACCCGTCAGTTGTGAAATTACCACGGGCTTAAATTTGTGTCCTGATATGAGACCTCAGGTGGCCAAATAACCCGTTTGTGGTAATTTCTTTATGCGGCTAAAGTTTGTCTCACAAGATGACACCACTGTCGGTCCACAAAATGACCCGTCTGTGATGATTATCACAGATAGTTCAATTGCTTACCTATCAGTGGTGTGTATTCACATGAATACATGAATGATGGTTCAACTTCTGCTAAGGTCAGTGATGACATGTACAATTTTGGACCTACCAGTGATGTTCATGAGAAACACGCACGATTGCAAAGTTCATTCACCTTGAAATTGCAAAGTTTCCTTAACAGCAAAATCCCCCACTACATTTTTTATAGCAAAATCCTACGTGATCCTAGGCCTCTTCCTTGGTGGGCCTTTAGCATCATAGATCCCAGACTAAGCCGTGGAGCCGTCAGAGTCGTCCTCGTCCTCCTCATCATCGGAGTAGAACCACACCACTTCCTCATTGCTGGATTCATCGGCACCTCGTTGGTGACCACCTCCTCGATCTCCTCCACTTCCTCTCCCTCGTCCTCCTCTTCCTCGTCATTTTCATCCTCCTCTTCTTACTCCTCGTCCTTCTCCTCGTCCTCCCCCTCGTCCTCTTCCTCCTCCTCTTTGCCCTCCATGCCGGGCAGTAGTAGAGAGCCATCGTCCATCCAGTCGTTAGAGGAGAACGCTGCCATCTCCTTGGATAAGTTGGTCAGCCCATCAGACAAGACCTCCATCTCCTCAGAGAGTCAGCCAGCCCATCGGAGGAGATCCCGAAATAGTTGGACGGATAGATTGGAGCTAGCAGTGTGAGAGGAAGAGCGAAGGCGAGCGGAACAGCAAAGGCTAGAAACAGGGTTTTAAAGATGCTGCGGAGTGTAAGAGACTATTGGGTTTTAATGGAGCACTCGAAGACGAAGCGACATCGATTGTGAAAAACAGAGCAACTTTTGAAGATGAAGGGATGGGTCACCACTAATGGGTGATGTCCGCACCTATCAGAGGATGATGTGGCTAGTCAGTCAATTACGAATTACCACTGACGGCTAACGTCTGTACCTGTCAATGGTAAGATTATAGAAGTCACCACTTAATACATATCTCTGGCGGTGTTGTTTGTACCTGTTAGTAGTTGATGTGACTAGTCAGCACTGACAGGTGCGATTACTACCCGTGGTTGTCGGTTCAAATAATATTCTCTGATCGATCACATATTGATGGGTCACTTGGCACCCGTCATGGTAACGTTACTTTTGACTCCTTAAGTTCTTGCCCGTCAGTGGTATCTGTCTATAGTATAAAAGCTGCCCTTCTTCCCATTTCCTAGGGTTTTCCTGATTTTGTTCCTGAGTTGCAACTACTACAGAGAGCGGGGATTTGGGGGCGATTTGGTGAGAGGGATGGATTGGATTGGAAGGGTCTTTTAGATCTTTTAGTTGGAGGTTAGTCAAAGGTTAGTAGTGCTCTCCTATATGCATGTATTTGTTTGAATCTTTGCTAATTATTGCTCTCACATTCATTAATTGTAGAGAGGAAGTAAGGGAGGCATTAATTGTAGAGAAAGAAAGTAAGGGAGGCATTAATTATAGAGAGACAACGTAACTGATTGTGCTAGTTAATTAATATGTACATGATAGCTAGTTAGTTATAGGTAACTAATTTATTATGTGCTCTCACTTGAATTATTAGCGAGATCGTGCCACCCAAAGTTTCATCGATGCTTTGAACATGATTCTTCGAGTCACCCAAGAGGATAAGGTGACCAAGAGAAAATGCGAGATGTGTTGTCTATGTCGCATATGTAATAACGTGTTGATGTTGTCGACCATAAGGGAGTTGCAATTACACTTGTTGATGAAGGGTTTCACGGATGGTTATACTCGTTGGACATATCATGACAAAGAGGCAGAAGTGGATGTTGACGAAGAGGTAGAAGTCATTGACGACGGACATGAAGCAGTCGAAAAAGAAGCTGATTCGGAATTGTCGGATGAGGACATGGCTTTCCAGATGGGAGACTTGGATGAAATGCTACGTGACATGGAAGAGACAGTGAACCCTGATGATGAAAGAGAGTTCAATAAGTTCGGAGGATTGTTGAAAGACTCGGAAGTACCCTTGTTTGCTAGCTGCAAGCCGAAGACATGTGATTGTCAGTGGGCCGACACAAGCTTCACAAAGTTGTTGGCACTCTTATTTGACGTTCTTCCAGAAGGGAACTTGTTGCCTACAAGTACTAACAAGGCCAAGAAGGTCATCTACCCTCTTGGATTGGATGTGCAAAAATTCCATGCATGTCCAAACAATTGTATTATATACCGAAAAGAGTACGCAGACCTGCACAGATGTTCAGTGTGCCAAGACATCCTGGTACAAGCGGCTACAAATCAAGAAGATTATGAGAACGACGAGGACAAAGTGAAGGGGCCTCCTGCAAAGGTGTGCTGGTACCTTCTAGTCCTTCCCTGTTTGAAGCGTTTATTTGCTAACAAGAAGGAGGCAAAGCTGACGTGTTGGCACTCGGAGGGGTGAAAGGAAGATGGAATGATGAGACACCCTACCGATGCATGCTAATGGAGGACCGTCGACAGGGAATTTCCTAATTTTGGTGAGGAGGCGAGGAACATAAGGTTGGTATGAGTACAGACGGAATCAATCCATTCAGTAACATGAGCAGCAGACACAACACATGGCCCCGTGCTTCTTTGGATTTACAACCTTCCACCATGGTTGTCCATGAAGCGGAAGTATATACACCTATTTGCGCTTAGTCAAGGGCCTAAGCAACCTGGAAATGATATTGATGTGTACATACAACTAATGAACGAAGAACTAGAGACACTTTGGCACGAAGGGGGTAGAGATCTAGGACGGTGACAAAGAAGAGAACTTCCAGCTACGTGCATTGTTGTTCACAACTATCAATGATTATCCTGTGTATGAAAACTCAGCCATCCAGATTGTCAAAGGCACGAAGCATGTATCACTTGCCAAGAAGAAACCGTGAGTAAGTTCTTAAAGAACTTGAAAAAAATCATCTACATGGGTCACTGGAGGTGGATGGCCAAGAATAACCCATGGAGGCAGTGCAAGGCATAGTTCAACGGAGAAGTTGAGAATTGTGTCAAACCAGCGGAAAAGACTAGGGAAGAAATCTATGAGAATGTCAAAGATATCGATATTGTGCTTGGAAAGACACAAAAGCTAAGACCGGACATTTGGAAAAGAAAATCGGTATTTGTGACTTGCCTTACTGGAAAGTTCTACATACCCATCACAGCATAGATGTCATGTACGTCAAAAAAATGTTTGCGACAACTTAATTAGTCTCTTAATTAATATTGCAGACAAGACAAAGGATGGTGTGAAGGCATGACCTGATATGCAAGAAATGGGAATTAGACTAGAGTTGTGGTTACAACAGACAAAGACAAAGACAAAGAAGGGTGATGTGAAAGTCAAAACGCGCCTCCCCCTACTTGCTACACTCTGAGCAAAGCTGAGAAGCAAAAAAATTTTGCGAGTGCCTTTATGGGGCATAGATTCCTTCGGGTTTACTCGCGCGAACATAAAGAAACTTGTTTCCATGAAAGACTTAAAATTAATTGGTATGAAGTCCCATGACGTCATGTGATGATGACATAGATACTACCTGTTGCAATAAGAGGTCTCATGGAGCCAGGCGTCCGCGATACAGTCACAAACCTGTGTAACCTTTTCAACACGATCTCTCATAAGTCAATCTACCACAGCGCCTATTGAGACTTAAGTTCAAGATTGTTGTCACAATTGCCAAATGGAGATGTACTTTTCCTTCAATATTTTTCCATATCATGGTAGACCTCATGATCTATATCGTAAGGAGATACAGGAGCTGGGTCCCATGTTCCTATACAGTATGTACCCGTTCGAGAGGTACATGGGGATTTTGAAGTGCTATGTTCGTAAAAAATATTGGCCGAAAAGGAGCATCATCCAGGCTATGTTACAGAAGAGGTCGTTGAGTTCTGCATGGATTACATGGCTGAACACAAACCTATAGGTGTACCTCGTTCGTGACACTCGGGTAGGCTTTTTGGTGTTAGGACACTCGAAAGGAAAGTTTACCAGCCTACTAATTCGATTGACTTCAACAGAGCCCACCTCACGGTCTTGGAATGCATGTCCGTGGTCGGCCCTTATATCGAAATGCACCTGAAACTTTTACGCACACAGAATCTGACCAAGAGGCCATTTTGGATCACGAAAATGCACAACAGTGAGTTTAGCCAATGGTCGAAGGCCCATATGTATGGGAAAACCTCGAAAACTGAAGAAGAAAGTGTTGTCAATGGCTGTCAAGAAAAACCTGTGACCAACATTGTTACATGGCAAGGGTACGAGATCAACGGATACAAATTCTATACGGAGGCTCAAGACTAGAAAAGCACGTACCAGAACAGCATGGTAACTTTAGAAGCTAAAAGTAGCCACGATGGACCTAAGTGCAGGTACTACGGCGTGATCGAAGAGATTTGGGAACTTGACTACTGTACCACCAAGATCCCCATGTTTTGTTGCCGATGGGTGCATCTCAAAGGTGTGCGCGTAAAAGATCACAACTTCTCTACGGTAAATCTACAATGTCGTGTCCAAAGAAGAGCCATTTTGTCACGGACCCGAAATCCACATATGATTAAGGGAACGCGAAGTCGCCAAGGACCGAAGGACTCGTCCTCTACGGTGGCACGGTACCTGCGCCGTACGCACGAGACGGAACGATCCGACACCCGCCACGTGCGAGCCGGCCGGAAGCGACCAATCTTCCCAGAACCACATATAGATTCCAAATTCCGGTGGAGGTTTAAAGCCGTTCTCTAATCCTACCACGCAGAACAAGGTCGGAGGAGCCCTAACCTAGCCCGAGGGCTAGTGGGGTCGCCGAAGGCCCGGTAGAACCCACCCACACCCTGCCTGGCCGGCACAGCATCTCAGCCAGCGGGTCACTCAACCGAGTCCTGCTCGACGTAGTAAAAGGAGGAACAACAATAACTCTCCACGGCATGCCCACACACTTCATACATTCACACATTGCATATGGGCAGCCTGAATAACAACTCGTATACCAAACACAAGCACTACAGAACTATATTAACATTAGTTGCCACTGAGTGAACTTTACACCTGTATCAGTCGGCGATAACCGTAAGTTTAGTTGCAACTGAAACATGTACATGCAGCGGAAATAAACCAAAGCCCCAGCAGTGGTGCATCAACCACTGCTTAACAACCAAACCACGCCCACGAGTCTAACGCGGACCAAGGAAACCGTTTGTGCTAAGCTTCATCATAAATTCCGCAACAGTTGGCTCACCTGCAAAGGTCTAGGAATATCCTAGGTGAGTACGAAAGTACTCGCAAGACTTAACCGTGCTTGATTAAATGTCCTACGCATACTAATTCAACGGCAATTAAACATGAATGCAATTCCATCGGAATAATACATAATCAAGGTAACAACCTAACAATAGCATAATTAGGAATAGAAGAATCGAAGTGAACTTCAAGAATTTCATGAACACCAAGCATTCAAGATAATTGAGACATCACATTGGGGTAGCCCACACCCATTTCAATCAATCCACCTCTTGGATCGCTATCGGCAATACGACTACCCTGGACATGTTGAGTGCATTTCACTTGGAGGTTGCAAGGCCCCAAGTGATATCGAGATTTACCTCAAACATTCCCGGTATCGATTCCGCTAACATCCGCGAGGGCTATCAAATCCAATTCACATTGCATTCAATCAACTCTCGGATCATTACCAACAATTGATCACCCAGGACATGACGAGTACATTTCTACCTCAACCATTCCGGTATCAATTCTTGGTAATGTTTACGCGTGACAGGGAAGTAACACTCCGGCATGCGGTTGGTGTGTGACCAATCTCAATTTTATTCTCCAAACCCCTGGGTCACTTCAACACTTCAATTAACACCAACCGTATCCATTGCGTACGCCCTCGGCTCTCCCAACTCACTTAACCAATTTTAGTTGAAAGGGCATTAAGGACGTTCTCAACGCAACGAATACACCTTACGCATGCTAGTGAACTCCAAAACAATCCACAATTCAACAAAACATCCATTCACATAAGCAATTGCGAAAAGTAAAAGAGTGCAACAAGCTCTGCTTGCCTTCGTCGTAGGATTCGGAGACTTGAGTGAGCTCAACGGTTGGCGGGGTCTTCTTCTTCGGCGTCTGTCGCAAACAATACATACATTGACAAGGAAACGATAAAATAAATAACTTTCAGCATGTATGCATGATGAAGATGATATGCATGAGATGCTAGAACATTTGGTGGATGTTAGGGTTTTGCATTAATAATCATGCCTCATTTCAATTGAAGAAGCTAAAGCAATCACCCTAGTAACTGAATGCATGATTCATGGAATTGAAATTTTACATTAGGGTTAAAAATGTTGATTTGAACATTAGAGCAAAAAGGAAATACCTTCATATCCTAGCATGCTAATTAATTGGGCTAACTAATTAAACATTTGAGGTTGAAATAAGCAATAGAGCATGATAAAGATTTGGCAAAAAATAAGAACTTGAGCCAAAACAAATCATATACCTCTTTAACTAAACCCCCAAGATTTAGGAAAATGAAACAAAAGTTTCTTGGCCCTCAACTCCAATCACTAGCTTCACTTCTTCTTCTTCTTGCTCTACTCTTCTTCTTGTTGGAACAAGCAACCTAGAAATTGGTTGGAGCTAACAAAAGAACAAAAAGAAGTGAGGGAAAAGGGGAGGGAAACTTGAGGAAGAAGGAGGGGGAGGAAGAGGGAAGGAAGAGGGTCACCGGAGTTGTGGTGCTAGCTCACCGGAGTTGGCCCACCGGAGTTGAAGAAGGCAATGCAAATGAGAGCTTCCCTTGTGCTGATTTTGGAAGAGAAGGAGGAGAACACTAAGGAAATGGAAGAGGAGGAGGAAAAGAGGAAGGGGACCCTTGGGGAAGTGATCCTGGGTGCCCTGGTGGAGATCCCACGCAGGTGCCACGCTCAACACACACACGGCGACGGCACGTGTCACTTTAAAACTCAAAATTGACAGCTGGATCGGAAGTTCGGTGTCAATATCGGATGTTCCGAACTGACCGGACTTCCGACACCACCTTTGTTTTGAATGCTCGGGAAAAGCCGGAACTTCCGGTCCCTGGATCGGAGGTTCCGACCCAACCGGAGGTTCGGGGTTACCCCTAGCTTGGACCTTCGGAAAAGCCGGAACTTCCGGTCCTGGATCAGAGGTTCCGACCCAACCGGAGGTTCCGGAGGCACCCTGGATTTAGAGGTTCGGGAAAAGTCGGATGTTCCGGTCCCTGGATCGGAACTTCCGATTTTGCCAGAAAAACAGACTGCCCCTCGATAAAACGTTCGTAGATTTCGATCTACTCAACGGAATTGGATGAAATTTGGCACAGAGGTAGACAGGAGACTTACGGAGCTATTCCAATTGGAAACATCTCAAAACTCATCTGCTGAGAGACAAACCCAACTCTAAACCCTTCTCTCCTCTGTTTGCTTTCCGATTCAAAATAGACACTTGAATTTTTAGAAGGAGATATACACGTATTCTATAAAACCTAACTCGGAACTATTAAGTTTATACAAAGTTGTGCATGGATGATGCCATGTATGCATGGGACAAAGCAACACTCTATTATTTATATTAACATGGGTCTTACACATTTATCTTAGCTAAATAGGTTGCTCAAGTCTTCTACATACTCGACATTCAAATAAGAAGCATCATGTTGTGAGGAAAGGAAAACAAGTATTGTTGGAGTCGACTATGTAGTTGATGAAGATGACTACAACCAATTCGATGATCAGGATGACGAAGGAGAAAAGAAAAACAAGGGACAATTCATTATGATATGCATCCCTACATATGTAAAGCTGTAATGAGGAGTGACATATGAAGGGGGAAATCTAGTCGACGACGATGACAATGCTGACCATGTTGAAACCTAGATGCAATTTGGTAAGATATTGTAATTTATTGGATAATCTGATGAATTAATTGTTGTAGTGTACTCTGAAGTTTGTACAATATAACATTTGAAATTGCTTTGATAACTGAAGTATAGTTCTAAAACACTGAAGTGCAAACAATAGTTGTGGAACTGAAAATGAACATTGAAGATCGGTTCTGAAAACATCACACTACCTCAGAAAACACTCTGCTACAAGACAATCACTGACGGGCATGAGGAGGCCTGTCGCTGATTAGAGGAAATGCTGACAGGCGAGCTCATACCCGTCAGTAAAAGTGAGAAACTAGGCAAGGCACCAAACTTCTACTGACGGGACAACAACCGCCCGTCAGTAAAAAGAGGAACGAGTACCCCAACTGGCATCTCCACTGCCGCTACAATATTCACTGATGGGCGAACCTCCCGTGCCCGTCAGTAAATCTCGGATCTCCACTGACGGGTTTGTTGTTGCCCGTCAGTGGAAGATTGCTCCACGATTGCCGTCGAGGGCAGAGTTATCACTGACAGGTACCGTAGTGCGCCCGATAGTGATACTCTGTGCATATAACAATGGAGGCACCTGCAGCTGGCCAGTGAGCTCGCACACCTCACACGGCCAGCTACGGGCGCCTCCTAATTAGCACTGCGCAGGTAGCCATGCTCCTCCTCCTCCTCCTCCTCCCTCCCTCCTCCCTCCCTCCTCCATATAGATTTAAACCCTAGATCTAGATCTCTCTCAATCCTCTCCCTCCTCCTCTCCACCCTCTCTTTCCCCCTCCCCCTCCTCCCTCCCTCCTCCTCCTAGATATACAATCTAGATCTAGATCTCTTTAACCCTCTCTCCTCCCCTCCTCTCTTTCCTCCTCCCTCCTCTCTCCTTACCCGATTCCGAAGGCTCTCGAATCCGCTCCTTGACGGTGCTAGCGAGCTCTCTTTGGTACGATGTAATACATGAAAGAAGAGAATTAATTTTGTGATTATTTTGTTAATTTGGATTATATCAATTAGTTTGTTGTTGTAGGGATCGATGAATCAAAGTTGGATGTACGACGAAAAGGGCAACACGGAGTTTCGTCGATACTTGGAATGAGTTTCTAGATGTCGCGAGGAAGATAGGGAGAAAAGGGGTGCGAACAAGATGTGTTGTCCGTGTTGTGGATGCAAGAACACGATAATGTTCAGGGAGAGAGGCATGTTACAACTACACTTGTTGACTCGAGGTTTCATGGAAGGTTATACACGTTGGACAAGTCACGGTGAGGAGGTGAAAATTTTAGCTAGTCCTGAATGTTTAGAAGAAGAGGACATACATGAAGACGCAAAAGAAGATGAAGACCATATTTCTGAATATAGGGATGACTTGACGGGAGAGGTAGGGAACAACTTGGCTAAAATATTGAGGGATAGTCACATGGCGGACCAGTGGTCGAAGACTCCGAGGATGAAAGAGAGGTCGCAAAGTTTGTGAAACTAATGGAAGACTCGACAAAACCACTGTATCGCAGCTGCGATCCTAAGCACATGCGTCTATCAGTCACGCGAGAACTTCTAAGGATCAAGGCAGCCCACAACTGTCGGACGCAAGCTTCGATGAGACACTAGCTTACCTTGCGACGGTTTTTCCAAAGGAGAACGTGTTGCCTACGAGCACCGAGGAAGCCAAGAAGGTGGTCTGCCCCCCTTGGATTGGATGTAGGGAGACTCCATGCTTGTCGGAATGACTGCATTATTTATCGCAAAGGGAATAAAGAGCTGCACAAATGTCCGGTGTGTAACACATCTCGATATAAGTGGGGTAGAAACCAAGACGATGATGAGGAAGAAGTGACGAGTGGTGCCCTGCAAAGGTTTTATGGTACCTTCCAGTCCTCCCCTGTTTGAAGCGTTTATTCGGTAACAAGAAGGAGGCAAAGCTGCTGCGTTGGCACAAAGAGGGGCGAAGAAAGGACGGGGTGTTGAGACACCCAGCTGATGCTTGTCAGTGGAGGGCAATCAACGCCGAATACCCAGAATTCAGTAGTGATCTGAGGAATAACAGGTTTGGTATGAGTATGGACGGAATAACTCCATTCGGCAACATGAGCAGCAGACACAGCACATGGCCCGTTGTTCTGTGGATCTATAACCTCCCTCCATGGTTGTGCATGAAGCGGAAGTACATGCACCTATCTATCTCATTCAAGGACCAAAACAACCTGGAATGGATCTTAACGTGTATCAACAACTACTGAAAGACGAACTAGCTACGCTATGGGAAGAAGGGGCTCAAGTCTGGGACGCGGACAAAGAAGAGTTCTTCACTCTGAAAGGCCTGTTGTTCACAATGGTGCAAGATTATCCCGCGTATGGGAACAACGCGTGTCAGTGCACCAAAGGATACGAAGCATGTGTTAAGTGCATAGAAGAAACCACAAGTGTTTTCTTAGAGGGCTCTAGAAAAATCATGTTCATGGGCCACCGAAGGTGGCTGACCTTGAATGACCCATGGAGAGAGGACACGGAAAGGTTCGACGGAACAAAAGAAATCCGTCCAAAGCCTCGCGAGAAGACCGGACAAGAAATCTATGATCTCTTGAATGAAATAGACGAAGTTGAGCCAGGAAAAGGAAAGAAACAACCGCCGGTAAAGGGCATCTGGAAAAGGAAATCTGTTTTTTGAGAATTGCCTACTGGCCTCACCTAGACACATGTCACAGCATTGATGTAATGCATATCGAAAAAAATATCTGTGACAGCTTGATTGGTCTCTTGCTCAACATTCCGGACAAGACAAAAGATGGACCGAAGGCACGAGCAAACATGCAACACATGAATATAAGACATGAGCTGTGGGCAACTAGAGAAACGATCAGACGGGGAAGAATGGTATCAGAGTCAAATCCAGCTGTCCTACTGCTTGCTACACTCTGACTATAGACGAGCTCTATAGCCTCTGCGGATGCCTCTATGGTGTCAAAGTTTCCTCGGGTTACTCCGCAAACATCCGAAAACTTGTTGACATGAAGACTCACCGACTGATTGGCATGAAGTCTCATGACTGCCACATGATGATCACACAGATACTGCCTATGGCAATTAGAGGTATCATGGAGCCAGTGTCCGCAAGACGATCACAGATCTTTGTAACTTCTTCAACACTATATATCAGAAGTCAATCACGGTGCAAACGCTACCTGAAACTGAAGGCCGAGATCACTATCATACTATGCGACTTGAGATGTATTTTCCTCCAGCATTCTTCGATGTCATGGTACGTCTCATGATCCATATCGTCCCGGAGATACTGGACTTGGTCCCGTGTTTTTGCACAACATGTACCCATTTGAAAGGTACAATGGGGTTATCAAGCGCTACGTTTGTAACAGAGCACATCGGAAGGTAGCATCATCCAAGGCTATGCTACTGAAGAGGGCGTCGAGTTCTGCATGGATTACATGCGTGATCAAAAACCTATAGGTGTTCCAGTTTCGCGGCACACAGGCAGGCTCGACGGTAAAGGTGTATCGATCGGAAAGATCAGATGACTACAAAAGAGTACATTTTGCGGTGTTGCAACACCTGGCTGTGGTACGGCCTTATATTCAGATCCACATGAAACAGTTGCGCGAAGCGAATCCGAAAAAGGGCACAGTTGCGCTCACGAAAGAGCATAACGCAAAGTTCTCTGGGTGGCTAAAGGACTACTGGTATGAAAGGGAGCCGTCAAATGGAGAAGAAGAAACCGTCCGAATGTTGTCACAAGAACCCGATAGCAAAGTCGTGACATGGCAATCGTATGATATCAACGGATACACATTCTATACCAAGGCTCAAGACCGGCGCAGTATGTACCATAACTGTGGTGTAACCAGGAGTCTAGAACTGGTCATCAGGGCAAACCTGGAAATCAAGTAAACAAGAATCAAACCCTAAAACAACTCACTAACAGGAAATTACACATGGACCGTCAGTGGAAGTACTTTCACTAACGGGCCCCTCTTCAACGCCCGTCAGTGGAAGTAAATCAGCGCCCTGTGGCAACCAACATTCCCTGACGGGCACCTTTTAATCGCCCGTAGTGAAAGTACTCAGTAGTTCGAAACATAGTTCCACTGACGGTCTCCTTGTCGTCGCCTGTCAGTGGAAGTACTTCCATTGACGGGTAGCTTGGAGTCGCCCGTCACTGGAGTTGTAACCGACACTATATAACGGGGACTTCGCGAAATTTTGGCCGTCCTCACGTGTTCTATTTTGAACCAGCCGTGAACCCTACTTCCACCGCCGGGCTGCCCAGTCGCCGCCGCACCTCGTGCCCACCGTCCGCGCCGCCGCACCTCGTGCCCGCCTCCGCACCGCCGTCGCCCGAGGCCCCGTCCGTGCCGCCACCCGAGCGCCCCGTCCTGCCGACCCCACCTAGCCCCCGCCTCCGAGCCCCACGCCGCCGGCCCCGCCTCCAAGCCCCACGCCGCTGGTAAAGGGTCCATGTTCTTCATCTGTTCTTCATCTTCCCTCTATCCAATTTCTTGCAAGACACTTTGTTTCTGTTAATTATGAAATGCAATGGAAAACGGGGAGACCCAGCCCACAAAAATCCCAAATGTACTGATCTCTTGCATGTTGCTACCTAGCTTGATGAATGGATGCTTCAATTTACTACTTGATCGCTAGCTAGCTAGCACATGAAGAACTCTTTTTTTTAATCAATTGTTTATTTTGAAAGGAGCTTGAGTGATTCAGTCTACTGCTTAATTTGCCTGTTCTAGTTCTTCATTGCTTAATTTGCCTTATGTGATGCATCTCATCTCTCTGATAGTGTTTTTTCTTAACAACATTTCTCTGATTTCGGCTCTGCTGAGATGAATACATCAAAAGGTTTACTGCACTACTGGAAATAAGCATCGGGACTAGTTGAAATTGGTGCATGCTGCACGCAGCAGCAACACAGTTTGGATTTGATTTTTTTCTGTTGTAGGTGCATGGCTGTTTCATCAAAACACGCAGACTCGGTCTCCCCTCTGACGCAGATATTTCTATATGCATCCTAGCTAGTCCAAGCCACAAGCTCACAAGTGCTGTCGTTTAGAATTTTAAGGTTGGATGGTATAATATTGGATCCATCCATCCATGCATCCAAGCCGGTGTCGTGGTCACATGGCCAGCTTGTATATATACCTGCCATTCTTTATTTTCCTTCGAGATGGCTATATAGCTAGAATAGAGGCAGAGCTGTTGATATGCTTATGTAATGTGCATGGATGCTTGTAGAAATTAGCCTAGAAACAGATTCCAAACAAACACTTTACAAACACTTTACATGACTAATGTTTACTTTGACATGGTATCAAGACATTCCATTCTTGTAATTTGTTTCGGGCAGAAAATTGATCTGTGCATGTTCGTGGTGTCCTTGGTACCTTTGTATATGTTGAGCCAGAATTGCATTCACATTCAAAGGCTTATGGAGGATTTTGCAATGTCTAAAATCCTACTATGTAATTGCGATTGGTTAGTTCGTCAGGTGTTGAGGTTTGAGTTGTGATGATGCGGTCTGCCTGTCTGAGCCATGTGCTCATGCTATTAGTGATGATGCGGCCTGCCTGTCTTTTTGTTAGGAATGCATCGCTGTAGTGTAGGAACATGAAGATTGGCTTGGTGAGGGCTTAAACCTTGTGCTAGTTAGTGATTTGGAACAGTTTGATGCGTCGGAACGATCTATGGTCGTGTTGGTCTGCATTTTTCATGACATCTGAGACCGTGAGTTACTTTTGCTTCTCGAACTTTGTAAGGTCATGTTAGATTGTTGTGGCGAAGCTGGTGAAGAATTGATAAGCTTGAAAGTTCATTGTGCATCTACCCAACAACCATCCCAAGCCACCGTTGAATGATAATTTAGTGGTTTGTCTTTACTTCTGAATAATTTATCGGTCATTTCTAGTTACTTGTTCTGATACATGGTTTTCATTTTTTAAGTTTCTTAATATATCGAAATGGACTCCTTGCCAACCCGGGAACTAGCCCGCGTAGATGATGACAGGGTGGTGCCCCTAGACGTGGCAGCCCCGATTGACGCCCCGCCCCAAACCGATCAAACAGCCCCCGAGCCGGCTAGTGAACCTGCTGTCAAGCCAGAGAATGTACCTTCAGCACCTGCACCTCCCACGGCGCGAGATGAAGAGAGTGCGTCTAGCTCGTCTGACGATTCTCGGTCTAGCAAGTCAGGATCGGAAGAACAGGAGGCGCCGGAGCCGTCGTCAACAGCAGAGAAGCCGAAGAGATGGTACAACCCTAAAGGTGGCAACCAGCTGATGAACGAGACATTCGTCATCACTCGAGTCGGCGTAACAGGTGTTCCTGCAAGTCCCGAGAAGACTGTGAGGTCATTCAGCAACACCTGCGGGTGCATTGTCCGTGAGCATGTCAGGATCACATGCCGGGACTTCAAGAAAATGATCGACGCCCAGAAAAAGGTCCTGTTCGACAAGCTGTGGGATAAGTACGCTATCTCAAAGGCTGATAAGGAAAGAGTGCAAAGGAAAGCCGACAGCATCATGTGTGCTGTGCTAAGAACATGGCGATATAAAGCAGCGAAGCTACTAGACGCTGATTTCGAAACTGCAATTAAAACTAAATGACCAAAGATAGAACTCGAACACTGGGAGGAGTTCGTTGCCGACAAGAAGAGTGACGCATTCAAGGAGAAGAGCCGCCGGGGGAAGGAGCTGCGCGCGAAGAACAAATTCCCCCACCACCTTGGCAGCCAAGGTGTTCCAGGGAAGAGACCGATCTGGGCCAAAGAGGATGCTGCGCTGATAGCGGCTGGCAAACCGGTTCCTTTCACCGATATCGAGCAGGAACACACCCAGATTTGGATTAGGGTGCACACAGTTTCTGACCCAGCTACTGGGTCACCAATTATCACGGACCTCGAGCTTCAGGCGGTTTCCGAACGTTTGGTATAATCTAAACCCAATGTCTTCTTGAAATATACTATTGTGCTTCCAATACGCTAACGGCCCGTACCTTCTACCAGTTCCCTTGCAGAGGCAGCTGTCCCAGCAGCTTGAGAGCTCCCAGGACTCCGTCCAGAGTGAGAGGTGGGAATACCATCTCTTGAAGGCTCTAGGAACGAGGGAGAAGACAGGGCGTGTCCGATGGATCGGAAGCGGGGCTATATGGGATGAAGTCTTTCCTCAAGACCGCGAGGCTGCCCGCCAGAGGAGGAGAGGAAGGCAAACATCTCTTATGCAAGAGATGATAAGGGCAGCCTAGGAGGCTGGCAAGCAGGCGGCGCAACAATTTTTAGAGTCTAGAAGCTACGACGCCCGCGATGCATCTCGTCCACCTGTGCATCGTCATGGACATCAGGGCTCCTATCCTGCTGGATGGAGTAGCTGCGCCTCAGCCTCTGACGTCGCCCCTGAGTCGCCAAGTCCCGTCGAAGACATCACTGTAAGCTTCGTCGCCACATTGAATCACTTGTTTGAGGGCTCTAATTCACAGCATTGTGCGGATAACAATGGGTACGACACATTGTTTATTATGCAGGGCCCCACAAAATGCCACCTAACTATCCCTTTGCCCGGCGTGAAGAAGACGGTTGCACACAGCCTAGTCTTCCCAACAGTAGAGGGCGCAACATGCCACAACACTGTTATACCTTCCCACATGGCGAGGGTGCAGGTGGACCACGTCGTCGCCGAGTTCAGTGACATCGCAGTCCCTGTCACCCCTGAAGAGGATGTCACGAAGCTAGGAGACTGCAAGGGGTACTACATCATGTGGCCGAAGAGTCAGATAGTTATCCCCGGGGTGTCCTCTCCTAGTACGTCAACCATCCCCTCTCCATCAACCGGAGCTGGCCCGTCTTCGCTCGGCCTGTGCAGTAAAGGAACACACGACGATCCTTCCGTCCCAGGAGGAGGAGCAACCCAAGACGGACTCGCCGCCCCGTGAAAGGCGCTCCAACTATCACCACGACCCGAAGGCAGCAGGAAAGAAGGTCTTCTCTCCAAGCACGCTCAATGCCGCAGTGGGCGAAGCGTTGATGGGAGGCAAGAGGGCCTCCTCTCCAGAGCCGGAGAGGAAAAGAAAAAGAGCACACAAACGGGGCGGCACCGCTTCGAAGGAGGCAAGCAAAGAAAGCAAGAAAGAAGCCTTATCCTTCCAGACATCTGCCGAAACTGTGAAGAAGCCTCGACGAGTAGTGTACGAGGCAGGTGAGCCCTTGCTCCTAGATGATGAGGTGCAGACGTTGCCCACACAGATGAAACTTCTCCATGACACAATCATGATGAGGTCACGGAATCGGGATGATTATGAGCTACACTTTAAGGTCGAGGTGCCAAAAGATTACGGTTTCTTCCTGGACAGACAGCATGACACCTTTGACATCAATTTTGAAGATATCTTTATGTTGTTCAACCTCTTCCGGCTCGACACCATGCTCGTCAGGCTGTGGGCGCTTCACCAAGCCCAAGAGTGTAGGCGTCTGCCCAACTGCGCTTTTGGAATAATGGAACCAGTCATCATGAACGACTACTATGTACAAGAAGCGAAGCCGGTCCTAATAAATTTTGTCACTGAGTCATTGATATACCATAAGGACAAGGACTACGTACTCATGCCCTACAACCCCCCGTAAGTTACTTACTACCATGCCTAGTTTGCTTTTCTCAAGGACGTATCCACGTCTGTTTATATTCATTCGTTACCTTTTACGCAGTGATCACTAGATCCTCATTGTCATCCACAAGCCTTCAAGAATGATATACTATTTTGATTCCCAAAGAAGTGCCAAGCGAGACTACTCAGGAATTAAGGAAGTTCTGGAAGCCACTTTTTGGGAATACAACTTGCGAAGGGGAGGAGCAGAATGCAAGAGAAAAAACCTGATCCACAAATTCAACTTCCCTTGCAGGCAATAGCCGGAAGGCAGCGTGACATGTGGGTACTACGTCTGCGCTCACATAGACGCGTTCGTCATATCCCACAACCCGCAATGGAGCTAGGATCAATTCAATAATTTTATACACGACCTGGCCGACGATAAGTACGACTGGAGGAAGGACTTTGCCCGCATCCAGAAGACCTTCATGTACATTATCAACAACGAAGTCATTCGGCCAAGCGGTGATTTCTATGCGGGAGTCCAATTACCCGCTTATCGCCGCCCTGCAAGTACTAGCCAAGCATCATAGTCTTAGAGTAGGGCTAGTGGGAATAAACAGTGTTAAATTCATTTGTTTGTCATTTTAGTTCGTTGTAAACCAGCTTTTACGTACTTAATATTTGTGATATTACTTGCTATATGTGCTTAATATTTGTGATATTAAGTGCTATGTGCTTAATATTTGTGCTTAATATGTGTGCTTAAATGCTATATGCTTAATATTTGTGACATTAAATATTGTCTATTCAGAAATGCTTAAAAAAGATGTATGATAATACTTCCACTGACGGGCACAGGCCATGTACCCGTCAGAGGAAATCGTTACCGCTGACGGGCACATCTTCCACGCCTGTCAGTGAACGTCCTCTCAGGATGCAATCCGGGCAGCGCTGGAAGTCTTTTCACTGACGGGCAGGATCCACCCGTCAGTGAAAATATATCTCTGCTGACAGGTCCTCCGCCCGTCAGTGAAAGTATAACTTCCACTACCAGGAGCTTACTGATGGGCTCGAAACCCATCAGAGAATGCCGTTTTGCGCCTGTCAGTGGAGGTGTTTCCCGAGGTAGTGAATATAAATTTGTGATTTGTTTCCGTTTGCTAACCATGGCAGGTGACGATGATGCTTTGAAGGGCCTCACAGAGGATCTCCACAGAACCAATGAACGAATGCAAATGCAGGAGAACCGCCTCAAAGCTATTGAGGATGGACAGGTGACCACTACCACTAACATTATTGCTATATTGGCTCGCCTTGATAATCTTGCAGATTCTTCGGTACCTGCACCTCGTCTTCCAAACAATAATGGAGTACCACATGCGTGATGGGTTCCTTCAGCTATAGCCAACAACACCGATGCCTCCATTCAGCGACCAGCAGCATTCATTGGATCAGGAGCTGACGCACACCATGAGCAAGAGGAGGGAGATGAGGACGACTATAGTGTTGATTCTGAGGACGAGAATGACGTCAATCGCAACAATGACCATGATCACCGTTGACTATGCTACAAGAGACAAGGTATGCGACGTGCTCCACCCCGACCATGGTGAGACCATGACAGAGATGATGCATTCTCTAAGGTAAAATTCACTATGTCCCCTTATGAAGGTAAATATGATCAAGATGCATACCTTACTTGAGAGTTACTAGTTGATCAGAAATTTACATGCCATGATTTTCTAGAGGATAAACATGTTAGGGCTGCTACTAGTGAATTTTTGATTTTACTTCTATTTGTGGAAAGAACATTGTAGAATACATCCAAATAATATTCCAACCATTTGGGAAGCATTAAAACAATTGATGAGACATAGATTCGTTCCCTCATACTATGCTAGAGACTTATTGAATAAATTACAGCACTTAAGTCAAGAAAATAGATCTGTAAAAGACTATTATCAAGAATTGCAAATTGGAATGCTATGTTGTGGTTTAGTTGAGAATGAGGAAGCTTCTATGGCTAGGTTTATGGGTGGATTAAATAGAGAGCTTGCTGATATTCTTGCTTATAAGGACTATAACTCTATGCCTCGTTTATTCCACCTTGCTATACATGTTGAACGTGAAGTGCAAGGATGCTCGAGACTGCATACTACTTTTCTACAGGTCATGGTTCCATGTGGACACCGTGCACACCCATTACCCCGCTGACTTGTACCACTACAGCGATGCCTTCGACTTTCAAATCAGCTCCTGCTCCATCCAATTCAGCATCCCGTACTATGACACTGACAAAAAATACTTCATCAACTCCTGCTAAAAGTTTGAGTTCGCCGTTGACAGCCTCCACTGGGAGAACAAAGGACATTCAATGCCACCGTTGCAAGGGTTTTGGTCATATCATGAAGGACTGTCCTAACAAGCGTGTATTGCTCATTCGTGAAGACGGCGAGTATGACTCCGCTAGTGATCTAGATGTTGAGACATATGCTTTGCTAACTGAACATGAACAAGGCAACACCAAGTCTGATAAAGACAAAGAGCATGTGACTGCTGAAGATGTCAACCAATACATGAGTATTATAGCACACCGTGATGCCGACCAATACATGAGTATTATAGCACACCAATTGCTTAGTGCTCAAATTGTCTGAGACATGAAGAATCAGTGCCACAACTGTTCCACATTAAAGGTGTTGTCAAGGAGTGTGTGGTTCGCATAATCATTGATGGAGGAAGTTGCAATAACTTAGCAAGCATTGACATGGTGAAGAAGCTCACTCTACCTATACGGCCATATCCACATCCTTATTACATTCAATGGGTCAATGATGGTGGCAAAGTAAAGGTAACACGCATGGCATGAGTTCAGTTTTCTTTTGGTTCATACCATGATATTGTTGACCGTGATATTGTGCATATGCAAGCTTGTTCCATGTTATTAGGTCGACTATGGAAATATGATAAACATTGTATACATTATGGTCAAACTAATCAATATACTCACGTATAAAGAAAAGAAAATAGTTCTGCACCCTATGTCCCCTAAGCAAATTCTGCAAGATGATTTTGCTAGGGCTAGTAAAAATAAAAATACAGAGCATGTTAACTCTGAAAATCAGCAAGTAGTTCATGAGTTAGAGAAATTAAATAAATTGAACAAATCTAAACCTAGCTCATCTAATGAAATAAAATTGAAAGGTGCTGCACCCTTAGCAACACGTGCTAAAATTTCAGAATTAGATGCTACTACAACTGCATGCTATGGACTGATTTGCAAAGAAGCTTTGTTTTCATTTGAGGATATGCCTCCTTCTTTGCCTCCTGCTATTGTCAACCTTTTGTAGGAATACATCGATCTGTTCCCAAAAGAGATACTGCTGGGGCTTCCACCTGTGAGAGGCATTGAACACCAAATTAACTTGATTCCCGGCGCTCGCTGCCCAACCATGCATTGTACCATACAAATCCAGAGGAGACCAAGGATATTCAGTGATAAGTTCAAGAACTTCTCGAAAATGGTTATGTTCGCAAATCTCTTAGTCCTTGTGCTGTTCCTATTATTCTTGTTCCTAAGAAAGACAGTACTTGGTGTATGTGTGTAGACTGTAGAGCCATCAATAATATTACTATTTGCTATCGTCATCATATTCCTAGATTAGATGACATGCTTTATAAACTTAGTGGCTCAATTTTGTTCTCTAAAGTAGACTTGCGAAGTGGCTACCATTAAATTTGTATTAAATTGGGTGATGAATGGAAAACAACTTTCAAAACTAAATTTGGTTCATATGAGTGGTTAGTAATGCCTTTTGGATTGACTAATGCACCTAGCACTTTCATGAGATTAATGAATGAAATTTTGCGGGCTTTCATAGGACGATTTGTGGTAGTATACTTTGATGATATTTTAATTTAAAGCAAGTCGTTAGAGGAGCACCTAGACCATTTATGTGTTGTTTTCGATGCTCTATGTGATGCACATTTATTTGGTAACATCAAGAAGTGCACCTTTTGCATGGATCAAGTCTTTTTTCTTGGCTATGTTGTGATCCTGCAGGGAATTGAAGTTGACAAAGCCAAGGTCGAGCGATACAGAGTTGACAAAGAACTTTATGCTCTAGTTCAAACTTTAGAAACATGGGACATTATTTGTGGCCCAAGAGTTCATTATACATCCTGATCATGAATTTTTGAAACATATTAGAAGTTAAGCTAAACTGAACCGTAGACATGCTAAGTGGGTTGAGTTCATTGAGTCTTTCCCTTATGTTATTAAACACGAAAAGGGTAAAGAAATGTTATTGTTAATGCATTGTCACGTCATTATACCATGCTTTCACACCTTGACTTCAAAATTTTTGGTTTCGAGACCATCAAAGATCAATATGTGCGTGATGTTGAATTTAAAGATATATTGTAGAATTGTAGAAAAGGGAGAACATGGAACAAGTTCGTCATTAATGATGGATTTGTGTTCCGTGCTAACATGCTATGTATCTTAGCTAGCTCCGTTTTTCTTTTGTTGTTACAGGAGGCACATGGAGAAGGATTGATAGGTCATTTTGGCGTTAAGAAGATGGAGGATGTGTTGGCTGACTACTTCTTTTGGCCAAGGATGAGACGAGATGTTGAGAGACTCATTGCTCATACTACATGTCAAAAGGCTAAGCCACGACTTAATCATCATGGTTTATATAGGTAGAAGTGTGCCTAGGGATTATATGATATATCTATGGACTTTGTTTTGGGGCTGCCTAGAACAAAGAAGGGGAGGAATAGTATATTTGTTTGGTAGACCGATTTAGTAAAATGGCACACAGTTGTTGCTGATTTGTTCTTTCATGAAATTATACACTTGCATGGTGTGCCTAACACTATTGTGCCAGATCATGATACTAAATTTCATAGCTATTTTTTGAGAACTTTATGAGCTAAATTGGGGATAAAGCTTCTATTTTCTACTACTTGTCATCACCAAACTGATGGACAAACTGAGTTCATGAATAGACATTGTCTACCCTGCTTAGGGCTGTTTTGAAACAAAATTTACGTATGTGGGAAGAATGTTTACCTCATATTGAGTTTGCTCATAATCGTTCGCTGTATTCTACCATTAAGATGTGCCCTTTTGAGATTGTTTATGGCTTTGTACCTCATGCATCTATTGATTTATTGCCTCTTCCATCTTTGGAGAAGGTTAATTTTGATGCTAAGCAATGTGTTGATTTGATATTAAAAATGCATGAGACGACTAAAGAGAACACTGAGCATATGAATGCTAAATATAAACTTATTGGTAGTCAGGGTAGGAAACATACTATGTTTGAACCAGGTGATTTAGTCTGGTTGCATTTAAGAAAAGATCATTTCCCTGATTTGCGCATGAAAGGACTAATGATAATGCATATAAGCTTGATCTACCTGTAGACTTTGGGTTTAGTCCCACATTTAACATTGTGGATTTGAAGCCATATTTGGGTGAGGACGACGAGTTGCCATTGGGGATGACTTCAATTCAAGAAGGGGAAGATGATGTGGACATCCCTAACACCGATACAATCATACCTCCACAATTAGAGGGTCCAGTAACATGAGCTCGAACACGCCAACTTAATTGTCAAGTAAATTCATTTCTTGGAGCTCCATCATTTTCTATGAACTCCATGATGCTGCCTAAAGGAGATGATGTTATATTACTCAGGAACATGGGCTCAAGTTAAGAGAAGGATGTCAGCGCTACCACGCACCAGAAGGGAGATTTTGAGTCACTGTCAAGCTATTTCAAGAATTTCAAGCCACCATGATGGAGTACGAAGACTTGGACGAGATATACAAGCTTCCACTTTGTACTTACACCCATAATTAGCACATGGTGCTGCGCCACCTCAAATTGGGCCAGGCCCATGTAATTTCGGATTTAGTCAAGATAGACAAGTTTTAGAGTCCGTATTCAAGGAGAATTAGGTTTTAGAGATTGTTTCCGATCCCAACATTAAAGGCCATGAAAATCCTCTCAACCCCTCTTTAAATACACCCCGTACGCCGCCTTTAGGGCTCGGGTTTCATTGAGTTGTTTAGCTACTGCAACAATTTCACATCTACAAGTCGTGTAGGACTACTACCTTGTTCAGATCGCTAGTGGAATCCCAAATTTGTTCTTCTAGCTCTTGTGCCAATTTAATACTCGCAATTTTAAATTGAAAATTATCACAGTTCTTGTTGGTTCTTCGGTTGCTTGCAGGAACTTGAACCTCGTTGTTTAGGTTGATCGTGCCTACAGGAAGGTCAATCACCATCGGAGATTAGTTTAGTAATTGCTAAGACATATCGTCATGTACGGTATAGTCCGATCTTCAAGGTCAACCTCCACCAAATCGATAGCTACCATTATCTCATCAAAAGATCGGACAAGTGCCTCATCACAACCGCCTTCCATTATCGGCTCTACTTCCTATGAAGCATTCGGCACCTACACCATCTCTACCAGAACCTTAAACCCTAACCTCGCTCGCAACCACCTCTAGTAACCTCTCCTCTTAATCATTTGGACGTACGTCTATCTCCTCCTACGCTGCCTTTGATGAACCCTTCATAGAAGGAGAAAGGCGAGAAACGGGAGGTGGTGCAAGGAGGAAGACGAGCTGATGCTTCTTCCACCATTCCACGTGTAAATGGAGAAAAGGCCTCAATAGGGACATGATTTGAGTGTATGGGGCACCTCAACTGTCCGCAATAAGGGGTGTACCCACCATCCGTTGTCAGGGTTGCCCCCTAAATTTATATTTATATTTCTTGCTTGTTAAGGAAGTAAGAAGCTTATGCACACATCTTGCCACCCACTTGGGCTGGCCCATTTAAGGTTCGTGCCTATAGAGTCTTCTTTCTTCATCTTCCTTTTGTTTTCTTCTTTCCCTATTTGTTCTTTCTTTATTTTTCTAATTTCTTTTGGTTTTCATATTATTGATCTTATTCACTTTGTATGATCACTTTTTTTTTGTTCCCTAATAGTTTATATTTGTTTCAAATATAAACATAATACCAACAAAAGCAAGATTAATATCATTAGCATTTGAATTATTGGAATCATCTATATATGGCTAGAATATTTTGATTGTACAATTTTTTTGTTGTAGTTTTTCATGGAATTATGATTGGTTAAAATAATTAGATGTTTAAAATACTTGAATTTTTCAATCCGATTGCGAGGTCTAACTAGTGAGTATAAATCATAGTTCATTTTTATTCTTGATCTATTCTATCGATTTCATGTTGTAGATATTAGAATAAATAATACCCGATGAATTAGAATCATCTTGTCAGAGATAACATGCTCTTTCTATGTCTTACCAATAGGATCAATTATAATCACATTCATACTCCAGAAATACCGAAACAAATAAATTCCACAGCTGAACTACTAGAATGTCTAGAAAATCTAATGCTTAAGTAAAGTAGAAAGGCATTTTTGGATGAAAAGACTATGACTTCTGTCGACGATCGGTACGGTATTCATGGAAAGTTTATGTATGAGGGGTAGGGATCGCTAGGGCACAAGGCCAGAGGTATAATGGCAAGGAAATCGCCCTTTTTATACAGGTTCGGGCCTCCCTCAGGATAACAACCCTACGCCCTGTTCGTATATATTTAATGGAGAAACATCTTACAAGGGAATATGAAGGTTAGTGGCTATCCTAGGCCTAATCATAGACTAATCCGGCTAATCCCGCTACTCTCGACTCCTTCGAGGTGATGGGGCTTCTGGATCTATTCGGGCCTGTTGATCTAACTTGACTTGTCTCGGACTTGAAAAGACCTCTCCTCCCCTATAGGATTGCTGATCCTTTTATAGGGGGCTCATCTAGTCGTACCATACATGGACTTACATCCGAGTAGGACTCTGGCTTCCTTAAACATCGGGATAGATTTTCTAGTTTAAGGGATATCTTTCCTCCTTTTTAGAGGTTACCTTATCGTCCTGAGATCCTTACCGGATACGGGATATACTTCGGTAATCCAGGGAATCGTATATCAGATATTTCCTAATATACGGGATACCATACTATTCATCATCAAGCCCCCCATCAGTACGTGAAGTGAGGTCATGGCTGTTCGGCAGAAAATCTGCCCTTCTCGGGAAGCAGCTCCAGTAGGTGAACCGAGTGATCTTTATCGATGACTTTTCCGAGTAGGTACAATCTCTACCGAGTAGTCGTGATAGCTTTATCGGAATGGCCGTTGGAAAAAGGTTTTTTCCGATTTAATCTGATCCATCGATCACGGGCACGCGTTCACCTGGCAGATTGCTGGGAAATCGAACCGTCGTGGCGGAAATTTCGCGTGGTGATGAAGAATCTTTCCTTTCCTGTGCTACTGTTTCGGCTGATGTTAGCCGCAACACAGCATGCTTGTCGGGGTCGTGGGCTTGTCAAACCCTCTTTTTCCCGCGCAACATCTTGTATGCAGGAAAAGCAACTGTTCGCATTAAATGCGATGGAACAGATCGTGCCGTTAACCGCGCTTGGTTAGGCAAAAAATTGAAACCTTTAAGAAACCAAGAGTTGGGGTTTTTGCCCGTATTACTCTTCGTTCCTTAGCTTTCCCTCGGTCTTCTTCCTCACGCCTTCATCAAACCCTTCCGTTTCCATTCCCCCCCGATCGATTGGTGACAATGGGCAAGAAGAGCACCGCGAAGAAGTCCCCTGAGCCCAAGAAGTCATCAGGGGATGCTTCGGGGGAGTCTATCTCCGTCATCCCTGAGTTCGTAGCCTCGGTGATGGATTCCTCTGCCATCAATAGGCTCGTGGCGGAGGAGGTGATCCTCCCGGAGGTATTCGTGCCTTTCCGGGAGGCCGTGAAGGAAACGGTCCCCAGCCTAGACACGGACTAGATCGTCATCTTCGTGGACTTCTTTAGGTGTGGGCTCCAGTTCTCGCTCTCGCATTTCTTCCTCCTCGTGCTCCAGTTCTACAGGATCAAGTTGATTCACCTCAACCCGAACTCGGTCCTAATGTTGGCGGTCTTCGCACATTTCTGCTAAGCGTACCTCGGCATCAGGCCGAGCCTGGAGATGTGGAGGTACTTCTACAACCTCCGCCGGATGAAGGTCAGCGGCGGAGGAGGCGTCGGCGGTGCGGATTTTGACTCCGGAAAGGGAAGAAGGATGCCTACATTTCCTCTTCCTGGAAGTCGATATGGTCGGGCTGGCATTCTAGGTGGTTCTACTGCCAGCCCCCCATCTTACTCCGGGATCCATTACCGGGGCCTGGCCCCCTTCCCGACGAAGTGCTGGGTGGAAGCCCCAAAGGAGACCAAGCAGCTCAAGGTCCTTGTCCATGACATCACCAATCTCGCTGCCAAAGGCTTGTCGGCGTGGGATGTCGTGGAGGATTTTCTTTGGAGGCGCATCAGCCCTCTTCGGTCAAGGGTCCACCCTGCTTGGATACTTCCGGAGGGTCAAGACAAGTCAAGGGACTTTGACACGGGTAAGCACTTTGCTCTTCCCATGCCATTCTAGTCGGTGAGACCACACTTGTTTTTGACTTCCTTCGATTGTGCAGACCTGTCCCTGGGGGAACTTCAGAGTAGGTTGAACATCCTATTCAAACAATCTCCCCAGGGTGGGCGGACGGAGGTGCCATTGCCTCTCCTGAAGCTTAGCCCCGACAAGCGGAAAGAAGTCCTTTTGGTGAGTTGTAGGTTTTTCACCTTGTCTGGTCCTGAGTCATCCGAGTAGTGAGGCTAATAGCCCTCGGGTTTTCTTCTGCAGTGACCCGGCCGCGGAGGTCCTGACTCAGAGGACAAGCGGGCTGGAGTCCCCGTGCAGGAGGAGGACGTTGATGTCCTTGGAGAAACCATACCACCCCCTAAAGAGGGGATTGGAGGTTCGTCCGAAGCTAAGGCGACGGTGGAGACTACTCAGGTGGATTCTCCTATCCGAGCCCCTTCTCCTTTGCCAACTCCCGAACTTCAGGTTAAAGCCCAGAACCCGATGTGTTCTATTCCGTGGTTTTTTTTTAGCAAAATAACGGAAGTGAACTTGTCAAAAAACGTGAGGTGGGTGGCCTTCCTTCAAAGGAGACGACACATCCTCCTCCGACCACTCGACAAGAGGAGGCTGCGACAACGAAGGGGAAAGCGCCACTGGCCTATGCTGAAAAGTGGGGTTCAGTCGCTTCGTCGAAGGGATCTCTTCCTCCGGTGAAGCACCAAAGGTAAGTTCCTTTCATGGTCCTTCTTCAGTGTATTCTTTTTGTTTCTTGTCTTCATGAAGGATTAACTCTGAAGCTCTTCCGACTAGGGTGACCATCCTTCCGACCGAAGTCCCGGCAGAGGCCGTCGTCGAGGAGCCACCCTTTGCGACAGGGCCGGTGGCCGCCCCGATCGAGTGGGTTGAGCCCCCTAGGCCGGTGCCCTCGGCGCTAGAAGAAGTCGGCTTGACCTCCCTATTACAGGCAAGTCGAAGAGTTAGTAATAAAAAATACATGAAGTCAAGTACTAACCTCGTTGTTTATAGATTGTCATTTCCCGGATCTCTCCACTCGAGAAGGCTCAAGCTGAACTGGAGGTGAGCTGGGCGACGAACGAGGAGCTGCAGAAGCACCTCGAGGAGTCTGGGAACTAGCAGGCGAAGAAGGAGGAGCTACAGAGATGCCTCTGAGACGCTGAGAAGAGGTGGGAGGTGGCCGAGGCTGAGCTCCGGGACTCAAGGGCCCGCTCGTCGGAGGCGGAGGTTTCCCTGCAAAGAAGTCAAGCTTACGCATGGAAGTTGGAGGAAGACCTCGAGCACGCTCTTTGCTTAGTCGGAGGTGGAGGGTTGTCATAGGCTTAGTCGAACTCCTTGTCCTTCTCTTTTAACTTAGGATTTTTGAGCCGCATTGTTTTACCAATAACTGCGATCGACCAGGCCTTAGGTTTAGTCGGATGGAGGGCTCTGTGACTCCTCGTCATCAGTAAACACGATAAGGGGTCTTCGTACAGCTTCTCGTGGCCGTAGTGGCAGGTTGTGTTCCCTTGTCGTAGAGATACTGGACGTAAGTTAGAAGTTTCTACGTTTTTGCCCTGTTGTTGACAGCATTACACTCTACCTGTGATACCTTCCGCTTAAAGCAATCGAAGGCTTAAATGAGTGTATGGGTTCTGTTGGTCTAGTTTTACTCCTACCCTTTTTCTTCCTTTACTCGAGGTCGAGGATCGTTACTACGGAACTGGGGAGCTCAGTCGACCAGGCCTTAGGTCTGGTCAGGTGGGGGCTCAGTGGCTTCCCCTGTCACCTATAGACGTGTTAAGGGGTTTTCCTCGCGTCCCTGACAGTTGTAGTGCGGAGCCTTTTTCCTTTGTGCAGGTCGAGAAAATTAGTACTCATAAGTTACACCAATTCGCCATATATTTATCCAGCCCCCGACTATCTTATTCGAGAAGTATCTCGGATAGGCAGTCTGAAAAGGTAAATATCAAACTAGAGACTTGATATTTTAAGACTGTGGACTGTCTGAAGTATCATTTCTAAGCTATTGTAAGAAAAAGTATTCTAGAAATCTTAGAAAGAAAAAATAACTAAGCCGTCCCCCCTTCTCCAGCGTGTCGTTAGTTGTGCCCGGAGACTTCTGCCCTCTTGTCGTGACCCGCTGACGGAACTTGTTGAGTGCGCGTGCTGGACGGCGGTGCCTGGAGCGTCTTATCATCAGTTTGTTCATAGCTTGACGATCCTGGGGCTGGAGCCGGTGGAACCTAAGACGTGCTAGCGAGGAGGCGACGATCATGCTGTCTTACCAAGGGTGCTTGCACGGAGAACTCTTCTAGGGGACATGACTCTTTCGCTACTGACACGGGTGACCTGGACTGGGCAGCTTCCCCTGTGGAACTGTTGTCCTGCTGAGGGGAAGGCCCTATTTCCCCAGTTCCGGTTTGGTCATGGAACTTCTTCTCTGACTTGGAGGAGGTACTTTCTGAAGTTGTCGCTCGTAGTTGCGGCGGAGATCTGGACAATGTAGAGGCGCGTGCCTTAACATTGGTGTCCCGGCTAGAGAGTTGTTTGCTGTTCGGCGAGGTCGAGGCTACGCTTGTCGCAGAGCAGTGCTTCTTGAGGGGAGCTCTTTATCGTGAGAACACCCTTTGGGCCGGGCATCTTCATGCACTAATAAGCGTAGTGCGTTGCTGCCATGAATTTGGCCAAAGTCGGGTGCCCTAAGATAGCATTGTATGCCGTCTCGAAATCGACTACGTCGAATAGGATTCTCTCTATTCGGAAGTTCTCAGACGTTCCGAAGGTCACCGAAAGCGTGACCTGCCCGATCGGCGTGGCCGATGAGCCAGGCACGATGCCGTGGAACGCCTATGTCACCGTCTGGATCGATGAACATGGCACTTGCATTGCATCGAGGGCTTTGGTGAATAGGATATTTAGGGAACTCCCTCCATCTATCAGCACCCGAGCCACTCGGCAGTTATTGATCATTGGTTCGACCACGATCGGATATCGTCCTGGTCGAGCATAGTTTTCGGGGCAGTCAGTTTGGTCGAACTTGATCTCGACCTCTGACCACTTAATGGCCCGAGGAACCTGTGGTATAATTGCAAGGACTTCTTGGGCGATCGCCTTATACTGCCTTTTAGATTCATAGGAGGACGAGCCAAGGAATATGTGCTCAATCGCTCTGACATGTCCCTGGAAAGGCTCAGGGGAGGAGTCGTGTCCCGGCTATTGTTCGTGACCTGCGGGTTCTCCCCGCATAGCTTCTCCTTCTCCTCCTTGAGGTACTTCTTGAAGATGCGACATTGGCGCAGATCATGCGAGTCGGTCTGGTGGAAATCACACCAGAACTTGGACGGCTTGTCGGAGGAATTTGTTTGCTTGTCCTTGGGGCGTGGTCGCCAGGTTCGCTTTTCGGGGAGGTCGGCGAAGACTTACTCGTTTTTAGCTCTTTTCTCTCTATTCCCTCCGGATGACTTCTTCTTGCGTTTAGATTTCTTAGAATCGTCTCTGGTCTGGAGGGGAGAGCTGATCGACCTGCCTTACTGCTGTTTGATATAGTGCAAGTTTTCGTCTGCACAAGCAGCTTTCTTGGCTAAGTTCATGAGCTGAGCCATGGTCTTAGGGGGATGCATGATCAAGTCGTGTGTGCACATCTCGTTTCTACTGCCCCGAGTAAAGGCGCGGATTACGTCCGAGTCGATGATCTCAGGTATGGTGTTGTGGACAGCACTAAACCTTTTGGTAAACTCTCAGAGCGTCTCATCTGGCCTCTAGACGACTAGAAACAGGTCGCCCACTCGGCCAGGGCGGGGGTAGGTACCTTGGAAGTTGCAGAGAAGCATGTCACAGAGTTGTCCCCAGGAGTGGATCGTTCCAGGGGGCAAATTCGTCAACCACGTCCTGGCGGCCCCTCTGAGGGCTGTCGGGAGGTAGTTGGCCATTACCTTCTCATTTCCGCCTGTGGCCTCAATAGTCATAGTGTAGTTGGCTAAGAATTCTGAAGGGTTTGTGGAGCCATCGTACAACTCCAAGGCCCCAGGCTTGAAGCGAGAGGGCCATCGTACCTGTCAAAGCTCTTGGGATAGCGCCTGGCATCCGTGGAAGGTTCTCCGATAAGTTGCGACCTCGCCGCTATTCGGGGTCGGAGATCGTCCTCGAGTGTTGGCGTGAGGTCGTTGGTCTCTTCGGGGAGGAGATTGATCTTGCTGGTGCTTCTGGCTCTGGCGTTCATTGATCTTATTGTGCAGGTCGATGCGTGACCTCCTCTATTGAGGCTAGTTCCTGGGGTGACGTCTTTCCCCGTCTGACTCCTCCCGTGGGTGAGGGATGCTTCTCTCGGTGGAGCTATGTGCCACGGATCGTGTCCGAGAAGATTCGGTTTGAGCTTGGGCTTGCTGTATCTCAGCCCCCAGCTGTTGCAGTCATTGCCGTCCTTCCGATGTCAATAAGTCCGTTACCAGTGGTCCCGATAACAGGTTACGTGCCTCGGCGAGTCTTCAGGCGGTTCGAGACATGTATTCCTCTATTCCTAGAGGTGTCCTTTCTGCTCCCGTTGGCCTAATCACGTTCCCTTGGGGAGTAGCCGTTGGGCTGGGACGTCGAGGACTCCCATCTTGACCTTGTCTCTCGAGCTCTTCTTGATCGCCTTCGATCGCGAGAACTACTCGAGAGTTTAGATTAGATGGGGTTTGGCTCCACCCTATCGCATCATCCTCATTAGGTACGATGTGAGCGGGTTCTTGATCGTATGGATGATCAGAGAGTGCTGGCGACAAGCCAGACATTGGGCTGGTCGCTCCTGCCTGGAGATTATTGGTTGATACCAATCTCCCTTCGAAGGCCCTGGCGCATTCGGTCTGGAAGCGATCTGCGTCGCTGTCCGAGTTTTCGTCAAGGGTGTATTCTCCATAATCTATGCCGTTACCAGGTATGGATCCATCAGGCCGAAGTTGTCATAGAAACTCTGGTCCGAGTACCCGGTGTGGTGCGTGACGACGATCGTATCTCCTGTCGAACTTGCTTCCTCCTCCTCGGGTTGCGCCGGGGAGGGCTGTGCAATCGGTGTTACGAACTGATCACGAGAAGTTGCACGTCTTGCCGACGTTGATTCTTCCTGGACGGCTTGAGCCGGAGAGGTCCCCACGGTTGGTGCCATCTGTCGACAATCGGTAAACCGCCGATCTTACGGTATTCATGGAAAGTGTATGTATGAGGGGTAGGGACCGCTAGGGCACAAGGCCAGAGGTATAATGGCAAGGAAAATGCCCTTTTTATACAGGTTCGGGCCTCCCTCAGGATAACAACTCTACGTCCTATTCATATATATTCAATGGAGAAACGTCTTACAAGGGAATATGAAGGTTAGTGGCTATTCTAGGCCTAATCGTAGACTAATCCGGCTAATCCCGCTACTCTCGACTCCTTCGAGGTGATGGGGCTTCTGAATCTATCCGGGCTTGTTGATCTAACTTGACTTGTCTCGGACTTGAAAAGACCTCTCCTCCCCTATAGGATTGCTGATCCTTTTATAGGGGGCTCATCTAGTCGTACCGTACATGGACTTACATCCGAGTAGGACTCTGGCTTCCTTAAACATCGAGATAGATTTCCTAGTTTAAGGGATATCTTTCCTCCTTCTTAGAGGTTACCTTATCGTCCTGGGATCCTTACCGGATACGGGACATACTTCGGTAATCCAGGGAATCGTATATCAGATAATTTCTAATGTACGGGATACCGTACTATTCATCATCAACTTCATATTTTTATTATTATAAATTAACACATTAAAAGGAATAGTCCCCCAACCCGGTGCTACTTTACCATATTCCAAAATTTAGGGTTTCACTAAATCACATCCAACAGTTCGTCTTGTCCTAGATCTAGAACTATCCTCAATGGTTTGTGTTGCCATAAATTACATTTCATCATTGGTGTTGACTTTGTATATTATTTCTAACGATGAGTAGTAGAATTCTACCGTATACAAGACAGTATCCATATACAATACCCTGGATATGCGGAGCCATATTCGCAAAGGATGCCAGGGGATAAGTAACCCCACGCGGGACACCGGAGACCCCTTAAACTAGGAAGTCTATCCCTACGTTTAGGGATGTTGGAGTCCTACTCAGAGGCGACTCCATATCATATACGGAGTATGTTGGAAATATGCCCTAGAGGCAATAATAAAGTTGTTATTATTCAATTTTCACGATCATGATTAAGTTTATGTTCTATGCTAGAATTGCGTTGGTTCCTGAATATGAGATTCGGAGGGAAACCCAATTGCATGTGTGGAATAATAAAACACCAAACAGATCCCTAGTCAAGCCTCTAGACTAGCTCATGTATTGTTGATGGTCTTGTTTTCCTGATCATGGGCATTGTTAATGTAACAAGGATGCCGGCAATAATGGGTGTACATTGTTAGGATAACAATGGTGTTGGATAGAACCCCTTATGAGATACTGCGAGATCACGTTGTCAATATATTATCGGTATCTTCTCATAATGTGTTAACGTTTACTTGCGTCCATAGACCATGAGAATATCGTAAACCTGGATACCGGATGGTTGCATTGGGGTCATCAAATGTTACTTCGTAACTGTGTAATTATAAAGGTGACTTTCGGGTACACCGGAAAGTATGCCATGGTTCCAGATATGTCAAGACTGGGATTTGCCCCTCCGGCGATGGAGAGATACACTCTGGGCCCACTTAGTATTACGGTGTCCAGCATCACCTGGCCAGATATTGTGACTAAAGGGTTAGTCACGGGGATACCGGAATACAGAAACGAGAAAAGAGTACAAACCGGTAACGAGGATAATTAGGTATGGTGATCAAGGAGTTGATCACAGGGATACCGTCAAAGTCTCGCCTCGGGTTGTGTAACGTATCGTGAGGCAAAAGGAATTGTATGCAACAATACAAGGTTCGCTCGATAAAGATCTTCGATGATATGTGGGAGTCGTTATGGGTTACCAGATCCCGCTGACGATTATTGGCCGGAAGGTGTTCCGGACATGTCCACATATGCTCGAACCTATAGGGTCACACGCTTAACGTTCAGTGACATTTAGAAATGCTACGATTTCATGGAGAATGAGAGAGAGGGGTTCTGAAAGTGTTTCGGAGGATCTCAAAAGTGTTCCGGGAGGTCCCGGAGTGTTCCGGTGATGTTCGGAAGTGGTTTGGAAGGTTCTGGAAGGTTCTAGAAGGTTTGGAAGATTCCAGAAGGTTCAGAAGGTTCCGGAGTTTCCCAGAACATTCCTGAAGACCCCTGCTGGTGGAGTTGGACTCCATCAGGGAGTCCCTAGTGGAGTTGGATTCTATCAGGGAGTCCCTAGCGGAGTCGAACTCCTCCTTCCCAGCCTAGCTGCCCCATCCCATTTAAATAGAGGGGCAGGGCGCACCAGGGAGGCATCCCAAGCAGCCCTAGCCGCACCTCCCTGGCCGGCGCCCTCCCCCCTCTAGTTGGCTGCGGCCTTCCCTTCCTCTCTCCTCTAGATTAGATCTAGTACAGCTGCCGGCGCGCTGCTGCTATTCCATCTCGTGGATTCCTGCTGCTCCTAGTGTGCTGGTCCACACGTTGCCGCGGTGTTGCTGATACGGTACGCGTGGATACCTTGGAGACGTCGTACACTTCGGCGTTCGATCGGGCAAATCTTCGTAAGGAGAATGCTCTCGCGGCTGGGAGGTATAACCTAGCTGTAGGAGTCGGAGGACTTCATCGACATCATCAACTTCTCCACTGCATTGACGTGATCGTCGAGGGTATGATATCGTTACCTACACCTCGATAGTGTTTCTTGGTTTGGTTCGTGCGCGGTAAAAATTTTGTTTTGCGTAGCGCATTCCCCAACAGAGTTCTGTCGGAGTATTATTCCAGCAATACTGATTATGGGGCGGCGTGAGCACAGCAAATCAGGATGGTTGCACACGGGAGACGAGATTTAGACAGGTTCAGGCCCTCTCGGAGAGGTAATACCCTACGTCCTGTGTTTGGTGGTTGGTATTGATGAATCCCGAGTGCCGCAAGCCCTAGAGAATCGATCTCGAGGGGGCCTGAGCTATGAAACAATGGAGACGATGCTGGATGTAAAGCCATGCTGATCGGAGGTCCCCTACCGAGCCTTATATAGCCGGCCGGGGTAGGGTTACAGAGTCCGGATCGGGTTAACAGATATGTTTCCTATTTGGTTACAACTGATTCCGGGTAAGCCGGACAGGTATTAGTCCTTGTCTTGTACTCCACGTCGGTGAGGTGCCCCCGTGTTGTAGTCGGACTCCGAGTAGTCGGCCCGGCCCATCACGTGGCCGGAGGGCCGGGTTCGTCCTCCATGACGGTACCCGGGTGGCATATCACCGTCAGTGGCCCCCGAGTCCTTCGCGGTTTCACTGCTGCCTGCCTTCTCCTCGGGTCGAGTCTTCCGACTGGCTTCGGCTGGCTGGGAGATTGCGAAGGGCTGACTGGACTCCTGTGGAAAAGACAATGAAAGCCAAGTAACATTCACCCGTAAGGCAGGAATGTCAAAGGCAGGTGAGCTGTTAACGGGTAATCTCTGGTGGCATCCGATCCATCCCGAGGGACAGGGACCGGCTGATAACCCGGCGTGGGGCATGCCATCAATCCCGACTGAGTTCCCGAGTAGCACCCGGCCTTCCCGAGTGGGTTAAGGCCAGCTAGCGTCCCCTGAAGGAATGCCTCTGAAACTCCAAGTCCGAACCAGAGAAAACAGACACGGCGCATAGGTCCCTGAGTTTAGAAGTCTTACGCCGGGTCATTCCACTGAATCCGGGGATCCCAGATACCAGAGCTTCGAGGCTTAAGTGCTCGATGAGTCTGGGTGAAGAATCCGACGGCTCCGAGTTGCTCAACATCCAACTTGTGGCCTTCGGGAGGCACGCCATTACTGTCCCTCACTCGGGTGTACTCAGCCGACTGCGTTCCTCGCTGGAGGCCAGCCTCTGATACCCTCTGTGACCAAAGCGCCCAGCGCCGAGTCCTTTTCGACAGCTAGCTAGTGACTCATGGAGAATACGCTTTAGCCACCATATATCAGAGACGTATTCCGTCGGGTCGTAAGCCTGATAGGCCAACCGTTGGATCTCCTTAATTGAACCGCACGAATTGCGGCGCCGTCAAGTCGTGGGCGCGGAGTGAGCGCGTCGTGGCCCGCGAAACGAGCGGCAGAAACGGAAGTGGCGCGGTCGTGGGCGCGGCGGATCCGGAGAAGCGCGTCGTGGGCGGCAGCAGACTCGGACACGTGCAATGTGGGGGAATCGAACCGTCGGCCCGCCCCTTTATATTCCACGGTACCCGCGGGTCTGACCCACGCACCATCTGTCTTCTTCATTCTCCAGCGCTCGAAACCCTTCGCCTTCTCAAATCCGCCCGCGCGCCCTGCTTCCTCCAAAACCCTATCCTCCTTCTTCGCCACCTCGGATGCAATCCCCGCCTTGGGAAGCCGATCCGACGGAAGCCGAGGAAGACGCCATTGTCTGGAAGCTGTTGAGCGGAGAGGAAACGCCCGCCGAATCATCGCCGATGGGCTCGTGGGTGAAGTCGACCGCGACAGAGATCAGGCTGTCGCTCTACGTGCGACTCGGGGTGCTACCGGCGAAGGAATTGGTCGGGTGGCGCTCCGCCGAGGGGGAGACCCTTCCAACCCCGGACACCCGCGAGCTGGTGGTCCTTGGTCCCTTCTTCGAGCGAGGATTCTCCGTGCCGGCGCATCCATTTCTGCGGTAGTTGCTGTACTACTACGGGTTGGAGCTCCACAACCTCAACCCGAACAGCATCCTCCACGTGTCGTGCTTCATCACGCTTTGCGAGTGCTTCCTGGGGATCTAGCCGCACTTCGCCTTGTGGAAGCATTTCTTCACGGTGAAGCCCCAGCCCAGCAAAGACCACCCGGCCGTGGTAGGCGGCGCCGGGTTCCAGCTGAGGTCAAGGACGGCGGCGAATTACCCGGCCCCTCCGATGCCGTCGTCGAACAAGGGCTGGCACGCCTTCTGGTTCTACTGTGCCAACCCGGAGCCAGCACTGCCGGCCTTCTCGGGGCAGCCGTCGAAGGTCCAGCCCAGCTGGACGGACATGCCGCTCGACAGGGAGCAAGACGGCGTCTCCGTCATTGTGGCAGCGCTCGAGGCGGCGATGAAGTCCGTGGTCACCGGGGCGGTAGTCGCCGCAACCTTTGCCAAGCTGGGGGCGCACCCGATGACGGACTACACCGGCGCAGACGATCCGTCCCGGGAGTCTGCCGAGGAACTCTCGGAGGGCGAGGTCCAGAGCCGGCTCGAGAAAATCCTGGCTCAGGGAACGAGTCTGGATTTCACCGGGCGGCCGGCCCCTTTCTGCCGAGCGAATCCCCCGAGCGACGTAAGCATCCGGGTCGCATCCTTCCGGTTCTTTCCTTATTCTTTTCACCGAGTCTTACCCGGGTTTGGTTTCTGTGCAGCTGCTGTTCGGCTTCAACTCCAAGGCCCCCCTCCCAGAGGACGAGGTCTGGAACCAGCCGCGGTACGCCGACGTCCCGAGCAGCGGGGCGCCGCCGCAGGGAGCGGCCGAGATTTCTCCTTCTGGAGCCGGCCAGCCGGCGGGCGCCGGGTCTTCGAAAGGTGCCGGGGCCTCGAAGGACGCCAAGAAGGGCGTCAGGCCTCCGAAGAGCGCCAAGGTCTCCAAGACCCTGCCTGTCGCTCCGCCTCCTCCTCCGCCTCCGCCGAGCGTAACTGCTCAGGAAGAGGAGGAGGACTCGGACGACATCAGCGCCTACTTGATGAGGCAGCGGAACCGGAAACGGAGCGGCCCCGCTACCGGTCCCGCCATCGTCGCGAGGGGCGACTCCTCGCCGGGGCGGGATGGCTCCGCTAGCCCGACGGCGTCGCCCGCCGCAGGGGCCATGCCGACGGGATCGGAGGACGCCGCCGCGGGCACCAACTCGGACGCGCCGTCCGCCCCCGAGCCGACTCAGTCGGAGCGGGAGAGCCCCACCGTGGGCTCCAGCCCGGTTGCGCCGGCTGTCGAGGAGACCACGCCGGCGGGGCAGGAGGATCCCGCCGCCAGCGCCGATCCCGTGGCGCGGGCAGCCGCCCCGAGCGACGCTGCTCGGGCGGCTGGAGACGATGCTCCCCCAAGTCGGGGGGAGAAGAGAGACGCCGACACTGCCTTTGGGGCAGCCGGCGGATCGGGGACCTCGCCGGCTCCGGCTGCCGCCGCAGCCGGGCCACGAGTCGCGGGGGTGAAGAAGAGGCTCGTCGTCGCTCGGTTTGCGAAGTAAGCGTCCTGCCGACTGGTTTCCGGGATTCTTTCGTCTTCATATACTGACGTGGGTGACTTTGTCATTTCTGCAGGACGCGGAAGACGGGGGACACCACCAAGGCACCCCAGAGTGCCCCGGGAACCAACCAGGGTGGAGACCCCCCAGCGCCAGATACCCGGGTGTCGCCGCCTCCGCCGGCGGCTGCTCCTTCCTCCTCCCGGCCGGCGTCGCCTCCAAACGTGGTCGCTCGCGAGCCAACTCCCGAACCACCCGGCACGCAGGCAGTCCCGCCAGTCACCCCTCAGGAGGAGTCCTCCATCAGAGCATTGGTGCCGGCGGGGTCCGCGGATGCTAGCCGGGACGTGGCGATGGCGGAGGGTGCGGCGCCGGAGGCGGGCGGGGCCGCTTCGTCGGTGCGTGAGGGCGAGCCTGCCGAAACCTCGCCAATGCAGGAGATCAGCGGGGCTCCGCCTTCCAAGCCGTGCTCGGAGTTGGTGGCGCGGCCGCTCCGAATCGGGGAAAAGGAGCCGGGGCAGCCGGCCACGGTGGTGGTCGACGACACCGAGGAGGAGAGGGAGTGGCGCGCGGCTGCGGAATGCGCCGAGAAAATCGGGGAGATCCTCCCTGCTTTGCTGAAAGCGTCAAGGGAGGCGGCCAACCTGCAGAACGGCAGGCTGTGCCCTTTGATGGAGGTGAGTACTGTCCCTTTTTGTGAGACAGTGTCTCTAGGAAGTAGCCCCCGGGCCTCTGCCCGACTAAGATAGTCGGGCGGAGGGCTCCTTGTTGTTTCTTTGTAGTTGCTGCTCTGGGTGCACGAACAGTGCACCCAGAGGGTGTAACCCCCGAGCCTGCGGTCGACTAGGATAGTCGGGCGGAGGGTAGATGTAGTATGGTCTGTAGACTCTTCTCCGGGTGCACGAACAGTGCACCCGGAGGGTGTAGCCCCCGAGCCTCCACTGGGTCCTTAGGGCCGAGTGGAGGGTTTTGATGATGCAGCCGGGTGGCCTAACTTGTTTGTCTTCTGCAGCAGGCGCTGAACCAGCGGTCGCAGAGCAAGACCGCCGTCCTCCAAGACCGACTGCCGGTGATCGAACGGATGGAGCTGCGGAAGTCCGAGTGGGACAAAATAACCGTGGCCCGGCAGACGACGGAGGACGTGGCGCGCAAGCGCGGGGCGGAGATCGCCGGCCTGAAGGCTGGTCTGTCCCAGGAAATCGCCAAGTCCCGAGGTAGGTTAGCCGAGTGACCCCCTCTTTTTATTTTGCGTTGCTTTCTGTCTGGCTGACGTGGCGTCTCTTGCAGCCGCCGAAGAGGAGGTCGCTCGACTGAGGTCGGAGCTTGAAGCGATGACGGCCCGGGCCCGAGACTTGGACGCCGCGAGGGAACAGGCCCGGAAGCTCGAGGAGGAGCTGGCGGCGGAGAAGGCCCGGGTGGAGGAGCTCGGGCGCGAGGCCGAGCTAGCTCAGGCCCGTGCCCGAGATCTGGAGGCCGCCAATGGGCGGGCCAAGGAGCTCGAGGAGGCCCTCGCGTCGGAGAAGGCCCACGCCGACTTGGCAGAAAAGATGGAGAAGCAGCTCGGGCATGATGCAGAGGCAGCTGCCAAGAGGGCCACGGACGCGGAAGCGGCCGCCGAAGCCGCGAAGAAGGCCGCTGCAGCTGCGGAGTCCGGTAAGCGCCGTTTCGGACCTTGGCTTTGCCCCGGCCGACTGGTCTTCTTTTGTTGAAGCGTTCGTTGTGGTGCAGGATCGAAGGCGGCCCTCGAGAAGTCCCGTGGGGTGATCGGGTCGCTGATGAAGGCGGGGCAGGCGGCGTGCAGCGCCCTCTGGCCGGACGAGGCGGCTCCGGACTCCGTCGCGGTGGTCGTCGAGCGGCTGGGCGAAGTGCCCACCCGAGTGACCTTCATTGAGGAGGAAAGCGCGAGGACGGGAGGCGGCCTTGTCTTGGCGGTGGCGCGGTCCCATTACCCGACGCTGGACCTGGAGGCCATCGGGGAGGGGTACGCCGCGGACCTGCTCGACGAAGAAATCCCGGGGATGGTGGAGTCCGTCGAACCCACCGTCGAGTCCCTGCTAAGTCGCTCCGGCCTGTAGACAATAGGGTAGGTGTAAACTGCTCGGGCTAGCCGAGTAGAGTATAAAGGGCTCGGGAAGGCCGAGTTAATTTTGGGTTCACTCGGTATGCCGAGTGAATTGGTTGTGCACTCGGGGAGGCCGAGTAACTTTTGTAAGCACTTGTCCAATTAATCAAGTAATTTTTATGTCAAGCGTGAAACAGACTTGTGTTCCCGTGTATGTGGGTCTGTTAGCTGCTGCTCTGTGCCGACCCGTTGTAGCCTCCTTTGCGTAGGGATTAGCCGTGGGCATGTGTCCCGTGTAGCATCAGGGTACGGCGTAAAACCGGCGGTCGGGGTCACAGAGTGAACGTTAGACGTTGTACACAGTACTTAAGTATTTCATGCACGAAGGGTGAAGTCATCTATTCGCCGAGTGCTCGCTACGAGCGGGCGTAGCGGGCCAGTCGGGAAAAGACTTGCTTTAAATGGAGCGAAACAGAACTCTTTATTCATGTTTTCGATATATTTATATGAAAAGATTCAAGCATAGAAACGACGTAGCTATTCTATGTTCCATGCGTTGGTGAAGATGTTGCCATCGCTGTCCTTCAGTCGGTAAGCCCCCGGGCGCAGTACCTCGGCGATTATGTACGGGCCCTCCCAAGGCGGCGAGAGCTTGTGCTGCTCCTTGTTTGTCTGGACGCGGCGCAGAACCAGGTCGCCGACGTTGAAGGAGCGGCCGCGTACGTGCCGACTGTGGTAGCGCCGCAAGGCCTGCTGGTACTTAGCCGACCGAAGGAGGGCAACCTCGCGGGCTTCTTCGAGCTGGTCGAGGGCGTCGTGCCGGGCTTCTTCTGACTCGGCCTCGTTGAAGGCGCGGACACGCGGGGATCCGTACTCCAGGTCAGTCGGGAGGACAGCCTCAGCGCCGAAGACCATGAAGAAAGGTGTATAGCTGGTTGACCGGTTGGGCGTAGTCCAGAGGCTCCAGAGGACGGAAGGTAGCTCGGCCACCCATTTGCCAGCGAATTTGTTCAGTCGCTGAAAAATTCGAGGCTTGAGGCCTTGTAATATTAGCCCGTTGGACCGCTCGACTTGCCCGTTGGTGCGTGGGTGTGCCACGGCGGCGAAGTCGAGATTGATGTTGTAGTCGTCGCAGAACTGGAGGAAAGCTCGCCCGGTGAACTGGGTGCCGTTGTCCGTGATAATGCTATTGGGAACGCCGAATCGGAAGACGATGTCCCGAAGGAACTCGACGGCCTTTTCAGCAGTTATCGTGGCGACTGGCTTAGCCTCAATCCACTTGGTGAACTTGTCAACCGCGACGAAGAGATGCGTGTAGCCCCCGGGCGCCTTCTTGAGCGGGCCGACCATGTCCAGGCCCCAGACAGCGAAGGCCCAAGTTATCGGGATGGTTTGCAGAGCCTGAGCCGGCAAGTGTGTCTGCCGGGCGAAGTGTTGGCATCCCTCGCAGGTCCGGACGATGTGCTCCGCGTCTGATACAGCAGTCGGCCAGTAGAAACCTTGTCGGAAGGCTTTTCCGACTAGTGACGCAGGGGCAGCATGGTGTCCGCATACTCCCGAGTGGATCTCGTGCAGCAATTGTTTTCCCTGGTCCTCCGGTATGCACCGCTGGATGATCCCGGAGGTGCTTTTCTTGTAGAGCTCGTCATCGATGATGACGAATGACTTGGTGCATCGCGCGAGGCGACGTGCCTCGGTCTTGTCAAGCGGGAGGATGTCCCGTAAGAGGTAGTCGAGGAAAGGTGCAGTCCAGTCGGAGGAGACAGCGAGGACCTCGGCTGGAGGCTGCTGGGCAGGGTCACTCTCCGGGACTTGTTGTTCTTCGGTCTCAGGTGCTGCGTTCGCCTTGATGGAGGGAGCGTGCAACTCCTGGAGGAAAACTCCAGTCGGGACGACGTCCCGACTGGACCCCAATTTGGCGAGTGCATCGGCATCCTCGTTGTCCCGGCGCAGAACGTGGGTAATTTTCAGACCGTCGAACTTGGCTTCGAGCTTGCGGACTTCTTGGCAGTAGGCTTCCATGGAGGGGTCGCGACATGACCAGTCCTTCGTGACTTGCCGGACTACCAGTTCTGAGTCGCCGCGCGCGAGAAGGCGGCGGATCCCAAGTGAAACCGCAAGACGAAGACCATGCAGCAGAGCCTCGTACTCGGCGACATTGTTAGATGCCGGGAAGTGGATCTGCAATACGTACTTGAAGCGCTCACCCTTGGGGGAGATGAGCACCACGCCAGCCCCCGCGCCCTGGAGCATCAGAGAACCGTCAAAATAAAGCGTCCAGTGCTCGAGGTCGAGGACGGAGGGCGGAGACTGGACTTCGGTCCACTCGGCCATGAAGTCGGCGATAGCCTGGGACTTGATGGCCGTGCGGGGAGCGTAGACGATGCTGAACGCCATAAGCTCCATGGCCCACTTTGCGATCCGACCTGTGGCGTCGCGGTTGTTGATGACGTCGGAGATCGGGAAGGAGCTGACCACCGTGATGGGGTGGCCCTAGAAGTAGTGGACGAGCTTCCGTGATGTTATGAAGACCGCATAGGCTATCTTCTGGATCTGCGGGTACCGCGCCTTGGACTCGGAGAGTACTTCACTGATGAAGTAAACCGGGCGCTGTACCTTCTGAATATGACCGGGCTCGGGATGTTCCATGACCAAGACCGTGCTGACTACCTGAGTAGTCGCTGCGACGTAGAGAAGCAGTGGTTCATTGGGCATGGGAGACGCCAGCACCGGGGGGGTAGTTAAGAACTTCTTCAAGCCGTCCAAGGCATCCTGGGCCTCGGGAGTCCAGGTGAAGGTATCCGACTTCTTTATGAGTTTGTAGAGGGGCATGGCCTTCTCGCCGAGTCGGGAGATAAATCGACTGAGAGCTGCCATGTACCCGGTAAGCCTTTGGACGTCTTTGAGGTTCCTTGGTGGAGCCATCTTGAGGATGGCATCGATCTTCTCCGGGTTGACCTCGATCCCCCGTTCAGAAACGAGGAAGCCGAGTAGTTTGCCCGAAGGGACCCCGAAAACGCACTTCTCGGGGTTAAGCTTCATGCTGAATCTTCGAAGGTTGGCGAAAGTCTCTCCTAAGTCACTCAGGAGGTCTTCTTTCTTTTGGGACTTGATCACCACATCGTCGACGTAAGCTTGCACGTTCCGGCCGATCTGCGACTGAAGGCAGCGTTGTATGCACCGTTGGTATGTAGCGCCGGCGTTCTTAAGTCCGAAGGGCATGGAGACGTAGCAGAAAGCGCCGAATGGAGTGATGAAAGATGTCTTGATCTCGTCATCCTCCTTCATCTTGATCTGGTGATAGCCCGAGTAGGCATCGAGGGAAGCATAAAATCTCGCACCCGGCTGTGGAGTCGACCACTTGGTCGATGCGAGGAAGAGTGAAAGGATCTTTGGGACATGCCTTGTTAAGGCTAGTATAATCAACACACATCCTCCACTTTCCATTCTTTTTGCGAACAAGAACTGGGTTCGCTAACCAGTCGGGATGATACACTTCGTTAATAAAGCCAGCTGCTAAAAGCTTGGCTATTTCTTCTCCTATAGCTTGACGTCTATCTTCAGCGAATCGGCGCAAGCGCTGTTTGACCGGCTTGGCGTCTGGCCGAACATTGAGAGAGTGCTCGGCAGCTTCCCGTGGGACTCCGGGCATGTCGGAGGAAGTCCAGGCGAAGATGTCCCGATAGTCCTGGAGGAAGCTGACGAGCGTGCTTTCTTATTTGTCGCTGAGCGCAGTCCCGATCTGCGTCGTCTTGGTGGAGTCTTCAGGGTCGAGTTGGATCGACTTGGTGTCCCGCGCCGACTGAAAAGATGTCGACGTTGAAGCTTTCTTGGATGGCGGTGCTTCCTCGACCACGGCTGACTTGAGGTTGGAGAGTATGGCCTCGGAGATCTGAGCCGCGGCGAGGTTGCAGTTCTCTAGATCACACGTGTAAGCGTGCTGAAAGCTGCTTTGCACTGTGATCACGCCGTGGGGGCCCGGCATCTTGAGCTTCAAGTAGACGTAGCTGGGGACCGCCATAAACTTGGCGTAGCAGGGACGACCCAGGATGGCATGGTATGATCCCGGGAAGTCGACCACCTCGAAGGTGAGAGTCTCGGTCCGGAAGTTGTCGGGAGTACCAAAGGTAACGGGCAGGCTGACCTGCCCGAGTGGACTTGCCATCTTGCCGGGCACCACCCCGTGGAAGGGGGCGCCAGTCGGCCTGATTTCTGATCGAGAGATCTTCATGTCATCGAGGGTCTTGACGTAGAGGATGTTGAGACCACTCCCGCCGTCCATGAGGACCTTGGTAAGTAGGACACCACAGACGATCGGGTCCACCACCAAGGGGAATCGTCCCGGCTGGGGAATGTAGTCGGGGTGATCCGCGCGTCCGAATGAAATCACGGACTCGGACCATCGCAGGTACTTGGGCATGGCTGGTTCCGCTGCGTTGACCTCTCGGTCGATGATCTTCGGACGTTTGGACTCGTAGCCGTTTGGTCCGCCGAAGATCATCAAGCAAGCGGTCTCTTTTGGGAACTCATCTCCCTCGTCCTGAGGGGGTTCCTTTTTGCCCTTGCCAGGGGCGTAGGGCTTGTTCAGGCTCTTCAAGAGATTGCAGTCACGCGTCAGGTGGTTGGACTTGGGTCCATGAAAGTGACATGGCTGACTCATCATCTCCTCGAAGGTCGTGTTGGTGCGCGGAGGGCGGCGCGCCGGAGCGCGATCGGCGGCGGCGACGAGATCTCTGCCCCCACGCTTCCGGTTCTTCTTTCTGGACGACTCAGGGTGATCGTCCCGACTGGGGGACTCGGACGTTTTGCCCTTGCCTCTGCCCTTGTCGTTCCGAGTGACGCTGCGGACAGCCTCTTCGCCAGTAGCGAAGTTATTGGCTATGTCGAAGAGCTCGCGCTTCGTTTGAGGATTCTTGCGCGCGATCTTATGGATCAGGTCGGTGCTCCGAATCCCCTTGGAGAAGGCGGTGATCACGTCGCCTTCCCGGATCTCGGGCAACAAATTTTTCTTCTTGGAGAAGCGCTGGATGTACTCTCGAAGAGTTTCATCCACCCCTTGTGTACAACTGTGGAGGTCCCACGCGTTCCCGGGTCGATTGTAGGTACCTTGGAAGTTGTTCACGAAGAGGGTCTCGAGGTCTTTCCACGTATGGATGCACCCCGGAGGTAGACTGGTCAACCAAGCTCGCGCCGAGTCGGCCAGGAAGAGCGGCAGATAGTGGATCGCGACGTAGTCGCTCCCACCGTTAGTTCTGCACGCCGTGTGGTAGTCCGCCAACCAGATGTCGGCCGGGTCTCACCCGTGTACTTGTCGATGCCGGTGACCCGGAATCGTGGCGGGAAGATGACACTGCGGACGCGGGGGCCGAATGCTTTCGGGCCCGAGTATCCCATGCCGGAGGAGGTCGGAGGGGAACGCTCCCGGCCGGTGGCCCCGCTATCGTTGCGGTGGTTGCCACGATCTTCTCCCCTGGAACCGTGGTGTGCGCTTCTCTCAATGCCCACAGGGTCCCTGGGCCCAAGTCGATTGTGGACCGGCTCGGCCTGGCGAGCGTTCTTTTTCGCGTCCCGTCGGGCACGAGTTCTGGCGTCAATGGTGCCACGAGCATCTCGGTCGGGGCCGAGTCGCCCGTGGACTGCTCCGACCAACTGATGTTGGTCGGGGCTCACTCGCCGCCCATCTACGTTAGATGGGCTTTTTCGAGGTGGAGAGCGCCGACTCCTGGCGCCTGCAGAGGAGCCGAGGCGATCTTCAGAAGCTCCAGCATGCTGGAGGGCGGTTTCCTCCAACAAAACGCGGAGCCACCGAAGCTCGTCGTGTCCCGGGTTGCCTTCGGGGATCTCGATAGCGCAAGCCGCCATTGTGGCTGCGACGATGTTGTGACTCGGGAGGGGAAAGATCGGGACCCCTTCCCTTTCACGCATGCGAAGCTCGTTGTGGACCTGGCGCCCACGAGCCCTCATGTCGTCGTTTCGTCGTTGGTCGTCGCGCTGACGAGCGAGTCGAGTCTGCTGCTCGATCAACTCTTCCTCCTTAGCAAGGAGTCAGAGTCGGGTAGCTTCGAGCTCAGCCGGCGTTTGTTCCCCAATGGGAACCCCGTGGCCTTCGCCGTCGTCTTGCGAGCCGGCGTGGGCCATGAAGACTTCCCGGGACGGGTGGTGGCTGCCAGAACTCTCGTTGTCATCCGAGTGACACTCGAGGATGGGAAGGAGAGACTCGATGGCGCCCACCAGTCGGGATCCGAGTGCGTACTCAGGTACAGCAAACGGACTTGGTTTCGGCGAAGCCTCCTCGCTGGAGAGAGGAGCCGAAGGCACGAGCTCAGGAAGAGGCTCGTGCTGAAGAGCTGATGAAGCCCCCGCCACTCGGGAAGCCGCCGAGTAGCAGAGGTGGAGCTGGCCGATCTTGTCGGCGATGAAGTTCAACTTTCCAAATTGGAAAAGCTGGCCAGGATCCGGGACGGCGCTCATGAGGGCGAACCTCACGATGCATCCCGGGACGAAGACGTTGTTGTTGACGAAAACCATCCCGACTCGTGCAGATGAATCTATGCGCACGGCCCCCTACCTGGCGCGCCAACTGTCGGAGTATTATTCCGGCAATACTGATTATGGGGCGGCGTGAGCACAGCAAATCAGGATGGTTGCACACGGGAGACGAGATTTAGACAGGTTCAGGCCCTCTCGGAGAGGTAATACCCTACGTCCTGTGTTTGGTGGTTGGTATTGATGAATCCCGAGTGCCGCAAGCCCTAGAGAATCGATCTCGAGGGGGCCTGAGCTATGAAACAATGGAGACGATGCTGGATGTAAAGCCATGCCGATCGGAGGTCCCCTACCGAGCCTTATATAGCCGGCCGGGGTAGGGTTACAGAGTCCGGATCGGGTTAACAGATATGTTTCCTATTTGGTTACAATTGATTCGGGTAAGCCGGACAGGTATTAGTCCTTGTCTTGTACTCCACGTCGGTGAGGTGCCCCCGTGTTGTAGTCGGACTCCGAGTAGTCGGCCCGGCCCATCCCGTGGCCGGAGGGCCGGGTTCGTCCTGCATGACGGTACCTGGGTGGCATTTCACCGTCAAGTACCCTCTATAAAAGGACCCGACGACCCTGCGGAGAGGACATACTTTTCTACATCCACAATGAGCCTTTAGAGATCATTGCCTAGAAGCTCCTAGCCTTCTGACGTCCAAGAGAAGATCCATCACCTCCAAGAAGTCAAGCCCCAGCGGATCAACCCAAGGAGATTCCCAACTAGTTGTAGATCCCATCTAGGCTAGACACTAATCACTCCCTTATATTCTACTCGATATTCAATATATATGAACAAGACGTAGGGTTATTATCATGAGGGAGGCTCGAACCTATCTAAAAGGTGTTGTCTGTGGTGATCCAGTGCGGTTTAGCAATGGCACCAAGGGTCCCTACCCTTCAACAAATCTTCTGATCATGACTACTATAAGATCAGCGGTTTACCAATCATCAATAGATGATGCCGACCGTGGGGACCTCTTCGGTCGATTCTATTGAGACAATGCTGGAACCATCACAAGATCCGATAAGGTTCACGCAAAGAACCGGCTTCTTAGACATGGGCTTCTACGACAATTTCGCCCGCCTATCCGATCAAGAGCCGATGGCCAATTTCATGGATCTCGGTGACTTCTCCCTTTGATGACAAGTCTGATAGCGATGCAAATCGCTTTAGGACCAAATGTGCCAGGGTCTTCGGTGCTAGTTTTGGGTCACCTAACGACACCAGAGCAGGTGCTTCAAGCCCGATGTTAGGATTGTCACCTACAGCTTCCGATCAGCTAGTTGATCAAAATTAGACTCCTAAAGCCTCCTCAGACGATAGGGATATGATGGATCTGGAGTACACATTGAGCAGGGCTGATCCTCGAGAGGTTCTCGCTATCGGAGACGAACCTAAAGATCCCGAGAACTCCGCAAGATATGACATCGTACCTAATCCTCATCTAGGAACCGGGGGTCATCCCCCACAACATTCACCAGCTACACTTTAGGATCAGGCCCTCAAGCTGGCAGATCCACCTAATCCAAGATCTGAACAAAGATATAGAACTTTGCCCATAGGAAACCACCTAATCCAAGATCTACACGAGGAGCTTGATTAGCGTAGAAACTTGAGATCTCAAGCGGAGCATTCTCCAGTTCAGAATGCCCCAAAACGTCGCGATCGGAGTCGGGGTTGGTCTCCCACTCCTGTTAGCAAAGAATTTATAACTTCTCAGAAAACCATCAACGAGTGTCAAGCTTTTGCACCAGAAATTAGAATGGTACATTGGCCGTCCTGATTCAAACCAGGATTGGTGGAGACGTATGAAAGAACCACGAACCTGGCCAAGTTCCAGCAGATCTAAACCATGACCATCGAGGTCACTGGCAGTAACGAGAAGGTCATGGCCAACTACCTCCCTACCGCCCTTAAGGTGGAAGCTAGAACATGGTTGACAAATCTGCTACTGGGAATGATCCACTCATGGGATTAGCTCTACAGCATGTTCGAAGGGAACTTCTAGGGCATGTATGCCCAACCTGGCAAGATAGACGACCTCTTCTGAATCACCCAGCAGAAAGGCGAAACCCTACGCGAGTTTACCAAGCGCTTCAGTGCTGTCCACAACATCATACTTGAGGTAACCGATACTGACGAATTTTGAGCGTTTATTCGTGGTGGCAGGAATAAAAGGTGCATAGAAGACCTCACCATGCATCCTCCAAGAACAGTCACGTAGCTGATGGACATCACCGAAAAAACTGCCAACACCGAAGAGGTCTTGATGTACATTAAGGAACAAGAACGAGGAACACTTAACCGAGTAGAGGGCGACACATCAATGAACAAGCGGAAAAAGAAGCCTTCCAAGGGGAATAGAGAGAAGAGGTCCAAGACTAGCGAGGTCATGGCAAACCTACCCGAGAAGCACACCTGGCAACCTCGGGCCAAGGATAAACAGCCACCTCCCGCTGAACGAACAGGCCAAATTGGTGTGACTTCCACCAAACCGACACACATGACCTCTGTCAATGTCGAGTATTTAAGAAATATGTTAGGGCTAAGACCGAGAAGCACCGTGGGAAGACCCCACAGGTGCCGAGTCATAGTCGAGATTCCGATTCCAATAGCGGCTTGGGCCACGCACCCTTCCAGGGAGAAGAGTAAATGAGCGAGCATATGTTTGGGGGCTTGGCTTCTTACAAGTCCAAGAGACAATACAAAATGATAACCCGAGAAGTTCTGGCAGCAGTTCCTCAAAACTTGCAAGCAATCAAGTGGTCAGATGTCAAGATCTCCTTCGACCAAACTGACTGCCCCAAGAATTATGTCCAACCAGGGCATTTCTGATCGTTGTCGAACACCCGATCAATAACTGCAGGGTATCCCGAGTGCTTGTCAATGGAGGAAGTTCCCTCAATATCATCTTCACAAGCACACTCGACACAATGCAGATTCCACGCTCTGCTATCAAGTTGATGACTCATGCTTTGCATGGTATCATACCCGGGTCCTCGGCTACTCCGGTCGGTCAAATCACACTCTCTGTGACGTTCGGGGAAACCAAAAAACTTCCGAATAGAGAGAATCCTATTCGATTTGAGAGTCCTATTCGGGAAACCAACTCTCGCCAAGTTTATGGCCGCCACGCACTATGCTTACCAATGCGTGAAGATCCTAGGGGCAAAGGTGTTATCACGGTCAAAGGGTGCGCCTAGAACGGATTATACTGCGACAAGCGTAGTCTAGACCTGGCAAAACAGCACTAGGTGGGAGGAGACCAAGCACTCGAAACCAAAGTTAACCATGAAGACCCACAACAAGGTCAAAGTTGTTCCTCTACACCCAGCGGAGCCATCCAAGACAGTTCGGATAGGCTCCAACCTTAGTCTGAAATAGGAACTCGAGCTCGTCACCTTCATCTAGGCTAACTCGGACGTATTCACATGGCAACCATCTGACATACCTAGAATTCCTAGGGAGGTGATCGAGCACAGGCTGGCACTTTTCCCCAATTCCAAGCCTATCAAGTAGAAGCTTCGGCAGTTCACTCCCAACTGGAAAGAAGCCACTAAAGTGGATATGAGAAGCTCTTGAAGGTCGGATTCATCCAAGAAATCGAACACCCCGAGTGGTTAGCCAACTTGTTATGGTCAGGAAAGCTAATGGAAAATGGCGCATGTGCATAGATTTAACAGACCTCAACAAGGCTTGTCCTAAATATATTTTTCCTTTACCTAGAATAGATCAGATAGTAGACTCCACTTCTGGATGTGACTATCTAAGCCTTCTCGATGCCTACTCCGATTATCACCAGATAAGCATGTGTTGAGAAGATGAAGAGAAAATCTCCTTTGTAACTCCTTTCAGTGTATTTTGTTATTCGAAAATGCCATTTAGATTAAAGAACACTGGCGCAACATACCAACGAGGTATGCCTACTCCGATTATCACCGGATAAGCATGTGTTGAGAAGATGAAGAGAAAATCTCCTTTGTAACCCCTTTCAGTGTATTTTGTTATTCAAAAATGCCATTTAGATTAAAGAACACTGGCGCAACATACCAACGAGGTATGCAGCTAGCCTTCCATAGCCAAATCAGTCATAACATCAAAGCTTACATCGATGACCTCGTCGTGAAAACAAAGAAGAAAGATGATCTACTCCCTAACCTCCTCAAAACCTTTACAAACTTTCAAAGAAACTGGATCATGCTAAACCCTGAGAAGTGTGCTTTTGGAGTCAACGCCGAAAAAACTACTCAATTTCTTAGTCTCTCACTGAGGAATCGAAGCTAACCCTGAAAATATCTAGGCCATAAGCGACATGAAGTCTCCAATATCAGTCTGGGATGTCCAAAGGCTCACAGGGTGCATGGCAGCACTGAGCCGATTCATATCTCGACTCGGAGACTGAGGAAATCCTTTCTTCAAACACTTACAACAACATGATGGCTTCAAATGGACGGAGGAAATAGAAAATACATTTTAGAATCTCCAAAACTATCTTTCAACCCCCCTGTGCTAGTTGCTCCCGACCAAGAGGAAGAACTGCTGCTCTACATAGCGGGCAGATCACAAGCAGTAAGCAGTGTGTATGGTGGTGGAATGTGAAGCTCAGAAAATGCGAGAGGATACAGAGACCAGTCTACTACATCAGTGAAGTCCTACACGGATCTAAGGAAGGTTACCCTCAAGTAAAAAAACTCCCGCATGCTCCAGCACTACTTTCAAGCTGACAAGATCACCGTTCCATCCACCTTTCGACTCGGCGCCATCCTTCCTAACAGAGACACGATTGAAAGGATCGCCAAGTGGGCCATCAAACTCAGGGAGTTTGACATTCGCTTCGTGCCATGAACTGTGATAAAATCTCAAGCACTCACCATCATCATCGCCTAATGGCCTGAGCCCACATGCCCTAGCAGCTCCCCTACCGACAACATAGAAATATGGACCTTACACTTCGACGACTCATTGACCCACGAAGGCTCAGGGGCTGGGATTTTTTTGACTTCATCGACAGGAGATTTATTTCTCGGCTATGAATAATGTAGCTGAGTACGAAGGTTTGATAGCCGGTCTCCGAGTCGCTTCTACACTTGGTATTCGCCACCTGCTCATGAGTGGGGACTCACAGCTGGTGGTGAAGCAAGTTTGCAAGGAGTACCAGCCCTCAGATAGCTTACCTTGTGGAAGTGAGGAAGCTGGAGAAGAAATTCATCGGACTCGAAGTACGGTATATCTCAAGGAAAAACAATTCACTAGACTCGAATTGGCATAGGCGGATCAGATAGAACAAAATTAGCCATTCTTTCATCAACAAAATCGCTTTGGTTACGTAGTTCAGTTGGCAAGAAAAGCCTTCTTCCTACATCTAGGAGTAAGGGGCAACCTTTTTATTGATTCATAGGTAAGGAAAAGTGTTTTCCTTTAACGAAGCCTTAGGTTCTGAAAGTCATCTAGACCCCCTAAGTGGGTTTTGGTGATTAATGACAAATGATTAAGAAAGTAGTATGTGTATCAAGTGAATAATCAGGTTTTAGTCTACATGTGAAGTTCAACTGGCATAGGCGACCCCTAAAAAGTTGGAAAATAGAAACAATGAGTCAACCATGAAGATAAGATCTAATTTCCTACGTTTTGGTGATTTGCAAAGCATATTGAGTATACGAAAAGTCATACTATAAAGAGGGGCATGCCGAAGGGTTGGAATACATGCTAGGTGCTCACAATGCTCAATTTATCATTTGCCTCAAATCTGTAAGAAGGATTTTTGTAATTCTAAAATAGTACTTAGAATGGCTTTTATATTGAAAAATTCTCTCTAGTAGCATTTGATCACAAAAGCTGTTGACATAGGAAAACTCTGATTCTAATTGATTAGCACAATTATTGGTTTCTTGTTGTTTCTTGTGATCAATTTTTTGTTCCATTAGTAGTTTATATTTGTTCCAATGATAAACATAACATGAACAAAAGCAAGATTAGTATCGTTCTACATATTAACTATGAACAGTCATATACAGCTGTGAAACATTTTTCTCGTGCTAGTGGAATAATGTTCAAGAATTAAGGGGATTTGGTGTATCATTGGAACATTTCCTGTGACTTATGAGAAGATTTTCTCTGAACTAGTGAACAAATTAGACGAACAGTTGAAACAAATCATACAAATTGCTAAAATAATTTTGACAAGATGCAACAAACCACACGAACTTGCTAGAATAATTTCCAATAGTTGGAATAAATTACACGAACTGGTGGAAGCAGTTTCAAGAGTTGGTTTAACATGTTTTTTTGTCCTGTGCTATATCATGTTAGAAGTGTATTATCTAAATTTATTTTTATTATACGTGATTTGTAAATTACATTTTCTATTTTTCAACATTTAAAAAGTTAAAAAATAAGGAAAATAGGTGGGCTGTCCCACTTTACGTGCTATGGGCGGTTGGGCGAGGCAACAGTGATGCCAGGCAGCCGGATTGCTTCCTACGTAGCCGACACCATGGTCTTAGACTACAGATCAGCCAGAGATAGAAAGAATCGAAGAAAGGATGGAGAAGTTAGTTTCAATTCACTTCAACGAAAAAATAACAAAAAAAACTCTGTGATTGGAGAACAGAACGTCTTCTAACAGATAGTAAAAACATCAAGCAAAACCAACATTACTAGTGGGAGAGCCTAGGCGTTGGACCTGAACACTCCGACCACACTGTTCGCACACGAACACGTCACCGTGTACCCCCGACGCCGAGCGCGATGCGCAGGAACGGAGCCGGGGGAGCCTCGCCGGGAGCGCAATACGCAAGACACGCCGGCGAGGTCTTTTAGGACCCGAAACCCCACACCCCCGGGAGGGACCCCGTCAGGGAGTGCGGCGGCTACGGGCTGCTCTAAGTCGGCCTGACCGCCCTTAGAGCCTCGAGATTCGCTGCCGTTGAACACGAAGAACAGCGAAGTACGAGAAGCATAAAACAGAGATGGGAAGAAAAAAATAGTAGATGGAAAGATAATAGATTGATTGTTTCGATTGTGTGTTGTTTTCAATCGGCCATATACCCTTCATATTTATAGGGTACGCCCGGTCTTAGGACTGGAATACAACTCTGTGTCGTACATGATATAGCTTTCCATAGAAACAAAGATTGTTTCCCTAATCTGATAATCTTGCCTGCCGTAGTCAAGAGTCCACCCCGTGCACGAGATATCTTTCCTAATCTGATCAACTTAACCGCCGTGATCTGGACTCCCCCTTGTACACGAGACACCCTTCCATATCAACCGGGAGACTTTCCAAATCTCGTACTTTCCTTTAAACGCCATGATCAGCTACTATTCCTTGTGTCCCAAGTTAGGGTTCCTGGCACCAGAAAAGACTTCACAACAAACAACTCGGTGCCCCGACTCATCTGCGGGACAACTCGGGAATCATCACAACTCGGACAAGCTGGCACCACTGGTACTCGGTCGTGCTATATAGAACCCGTCCTGGATCTACTCGTGATCGCGAATGCTTGGGGACGCAAGTACTCAGAGACACAAGTGCTCGGGAACGCAAGTACTCAGGGCACGAGTGCTCGGGAACACGAGTACTCGGGGACACAGGAACTCGGGAACACGAGTGCTCGGGAACGAGTACTCGGGAACATGGGGAGCTCGGGGTCCAGCACTCGGGACTTTGTCGATGCTTGGTACTCGGGAGCGTTGCTCGGGATCTTCTGCTCGGGGACGCTGCAAACCACTCGGCGTGGGCCACGATTCGGTAACGCTGTAAACCTTACCCGATGCACCTGTGCCATTTTTGGGGTACTGCCAAATTTGGTCGTCAACACATGCCCCCCTGTTTGCGGTATAAAGATGTATTTTTACCAAAAATAACAAGACATGTCCTTAGGACGATGCGAATCATCTCATCGGCCACTTCTTTTCTTAGGGCAATATGACATATCGGCCATAGCACTTGTTATGCTTCTTGCCACATGCTCGGGTGGAACTTCTTCAGATATTTGCCATTGAGAGCTCGTGGCAGCAATGTACCTTGCACGGACTTCACCAGATACGAATTTCCAGGAACCACCCTTGCAACTCTAAAAGGGCCCTCCCAACTCGGCGACCATTTACCAAACTTGCTATCCTTCGAGCCGACTGGTAGGATTACCTTCCACACCAGATCGACGACTTGAAAGCTCTTCGACTTGACTTTTTTGTTGTATGCTCTGGCTACTCTTAACTTGTCCCTTTCTATGGCCCTTTAAAGCAACCAAACACTTATCGGCAACTTCATCAAGACCATCCATCATCAAATTATAAAAGTCAACCGCCGATAAGTCATTCTGTTTGGCTAATCTTAAGGCATTCAGATTTACCTCTACGGGTAAAACGGCTCTTGTCCATACACGAGTTCATAGGGAGTCACCTTGTAGCACTGTGTCTTGAAATTCTATGTGCCCACAATGCCTCTGACAACACTTCATGCCATCTCCTCGGGTTGTCTTCGATCTTCTTCTTGATAAGCCTGATCAACACCTTATTGCTGGACTCGGCTTGTCCATTGGCTTGGGGCATAATACGGAGAGGAATTGAGCAACTTTATTTTATAGGACTCGGCAAACTCCTTTACTTGTCCCGCCATAAATGAGGTATCTTGATCCGTAGTCAGAGTTGAGGGATGCCGAACCTATGCATAATGTGCTCGATTATAATCGATTACTTCCACATGTGTCATATTCTTTAGAGGTACTGCTTCGGACCACTTGGTGAAATAATCAGTTGCCACCAACATGAACCAATGCCCCTTTGAGGAAGAAGGATAGATCTGTCCAATGAAGTCTAGTCCCCAACCTCTAAATGGCCACGGCTTGATAATAGGATGTAACATGGCAGCAGGAGCGAGCTGAATGTCACCAAACTTCTGGCAGGCTTCACACCCCCTGTAATACCTGAAGCAATCATTGATCATAGTCAGCCAATAGAACCCAGCACGCCACAATAACCATTTCATCTTGTGTGCCGACTATGAGTACCACAAATGCCTTCGTGTACCTCTCCCATTGCAACTCTGGGTTGGTCCTCATCCAAGCACTTCAAAAGAACTCCATCAACCGTTCGGCGATATAGATCATCATCGATCAGAGTGTATTTGAAAGCCATCCGCCGAACAGCCCGGTCCACCCTCCTACTCGGATCTCGCAAATAGTCGATGATGGACTTCCTCCAGTCTTCTTTGTTATCTGTACTCGGTTTTTCACCGACGACCGAGTTGGCAAGTTTCAACTCGGCCTTCCCTACCAAATCGGGCCCAAGCATCGGCTCTTGAGAAATATGAAAGATACCACGACTAACATGGTAGCCGGATGCTTGTTGCGCCAACTCATTTGCAACCCAATTTTCTTGTCTGGGTATATGAGTAATGCTAAAATAATCCAAGGTAGAGATTATATCTAAACACTTATCAAGGTAATATTAGTGATTCATCAAGACATGATAAACCTTAGATACTTGTTGGACTACTAATAATGAATCACCGAAGGCCTCAATATGTGTGGCACCTATGGCAATTAAAAGTTCTAAGCCGAATAGCAGTGCTTCGTACTCGGCTTGATTATTTGTGCAGAAATATTCTAAGCGGCATGAGGCTTCGCGAGTAGCACCATATGGAGATATATAAACAACACCGACACCTTGGCCATTGCTACAAACTGAACCATCAGAGTATAATCTCCATGGTACTAGAGAGACAAGGTCAATGTCAATGCTATGCTTGTCGTCAACCCGATGCTCAGCAATAAAATTAGCGACGATTTGGCCTCTCATAGACTTCAAGGGCTCATAACCCAAATCGTACTCGATCAGAGCATAAGCCCACTTGCCAATTCTACCGTTAAGAATCGGTCTATGTAGCATGTACTTGATGACATCGGTTTGGCAAGCCACAGTGCAAGCACTAGACAGCAAGTAGTGTCTCGACTTCGTGCAAGCATAATATAGGCACAAGCATAATTTCTCAACGAAAGAGTACCTTGTCTCGGCATCGAGTAGTCGCCGACTCAAGTAAGTGATAGCATGTTCTTTTCCTTCGGCTTCTTGGGTTAACACGGCTCCGATGACGCTTTCCTCTGCTACAATGTAAAGTCGGAAAGGTTCCCCATGCCTGGGCGCCTTCAATACTGGAGGGGTAGATAGATAGCCTTTGATCAACTCGAACGCCTCTTGCTGCTTTGCCCCCCAAGTAAAATTAACGTCATTCTTCAACCGAAGGATAGGAGCGAATGCGTTGACCTTTCCCGACAAGTTGGCTATAAACCTCCTCAAATAATTGACTTTGCCAAGGATCATTGCATGTCCCTTTTGCATGTCGGAGCTTGTACCTTCTGAATTGCTTCTATCTTCTTGGGGTCAATCTCTACGCCATGCTGATGTATGATGAGGCCTAAGAACTTCCCAGCCGATACGCCAAAAAGCACACTTCAAAGGATTCATCTTCAAGCCGTACCTCTTCATCCTCTCAAAGCTAAGGGCAAGTCAGCCAGATGAGATTCAAAGGCGTCTGACTTGACAACAATATCATCAATATAGACTTCTAGTATGACACCGAGTAGATCATGGAAGATTAAATTCATAGCTCTTTGATACGTGGCTCCGGCGTTCTTCACCCGAAGGTCATCACTGTCCACTCGAATAAGCCAGGAACCCGGGGCAACGGAAGGCCGTTTTGGACATGTCCTCTTCGGCCATGAAGATTTGATTGTACCCCGCGTTACGTCAAGAAAGCTGATGACCTCGTGTCCAGAAGTGTTATTGATAAGCATATCGGCTATAGGCATAGGGTACTCATCTTTGGGTGAGGCTCTGTTCAGTCTCTGAAGTCGATGCACACCCTCAACTTACCGGACCCTTTCTTTTCCACGGGTACAATGTTAGAGATCCAGTCGACATACCTGCAAGGTCTAATAAAATTAGCTTTAAGCAGTCGACCGATCTCTTCCTTGATCCGGTCATACATCTCGGGATTGAATCTTCTGGCCGGTTGTTTGAAAGGTCTGAAACCGGCCTGATAGGCAACCGATGCTCTACTAGCTCTCGGCTCAACCTGGGCATCTCATGATATTCCCATGCGAAGCAGCAAACATATTCTTTCAGCAAGCCGACTAGCTTAAGTTTGCAGTCGGCTTTTAAATTCTTGTTTACAAAAGTCGGCCTAGGACTCGAACCGTCCCCTATGTCTACTTCCTCTAATGGATCGACCGACGTGAAACCTTGTCCCAACTTATCCATATCATCTAACTCTTCTATGGACTCGTGCATATCGTTTTTATCGGACCGATACTCCGCGAGTCGCTTTTGGTAACCAATCCGAGTTGGGATCCATCTGATTATTTCATATCTTGGAGCCGATTGCTATCAACCGGCTTTGAAAGTGCGGGTACTCGGCTGTTTCCTTTAGCACTAGGGAAGTCGGCTCCCGAGGAGTTGCCGGGTTGTTGCCGACTTGCCAGCGCATCGACCAAAGCAATGAAAGCCGAATTACCCTAAAGTCGGTCGCTGCCGACTGGCTTCAAAGATACGGGTATGAACCCGCTCCTTGTGGTGCTAAGGAAGTCGAACTCGAAAAG